>MINK01185379.1:0-13663 GCA_001735545.1 Phormia regina
AAAACATTTAATAGATGTTTTGTTTTAACATGTTAACGATCATTGTCAATGCCTACCAAGTACTAAGACAATTTACCAGTAAGTACTAGTTGAACAAATAGATAAAATAAAAAAAAATAAATGCCAAAACCATTTCATTTTATGACTGACAGTAAGTCAGTCTTATTTAAGGTACTGACAGTAAAGCTTGTAGAAAATGATTTGTATTTTAACAGTTTTTTTATAATTTTTTTCTGGCTTTTTTTCACTTTATATTTTAAGTTTTCTGGTACCTTGAAACATTTGTATACCAAATTGATTTATATGTTTTTTCCATTACTGTATCACTTTGCTTTAGTTGCTGCTCACTTTTGTGTGTATGTATGTGTGTGTTCATGTTAAAGATCTTCCGGGTCATGATTTTCTAATTAAATCAAATACTTAAAAAAAAAAGATAAAGTAAAATGTTAAAGTATGTTCTTGGTGTCTAACACTTGTTCATTACATTTATGTGAACATTTATTTAAGTGTTTAAGAATGAAAATTGTATACAAATTATGTTTTTTGTTCTTAATAGTAAAATATTTAATTATATGTGTTATTTTATGTGTTTTGTTGTATTTTATGAGATAATTATCCTGCAAAAACATGACATGTTATGAACTGCGATATAATTATTATTTTATGACACATTTTTAACTCAATGTGTTCAATTGTTAAAACGCAAAATGTATAATATCTTTCAAAGGTGTTTAGAAATTAAATTAAAAACTGGAAACTTGTTAAGTGTGAAAAAAATAAAAACTACAAAATACAGTTTCCCTACAATTATCTTATTTGATGCTTTGATATTAATAAAGATAAAATAACAATTTAAAGGATTTATATAAAAGAATGAAAAGAAAAAAAATCTAACAAAATTTTAAATGTGACCTTCTATTTTAATACCTCTCCGAAATTGTGACATAATTTCATTAAAACATTATTTAAGCCAAAAGCTCAACTATTTCCTAACCAACATTTTAAATCTCCCAAAAAAAATTAAAAAACATCAAACTATTTTTATATGCACAAAATTTATTACAGATATTAAATGAAGAAAACCAAAAACATAAATAAATTAAAGCATTTTGATCACCCGAAAGCAAATAATTTAAATAAAATTTCAAATTTTCTGTTATTTTTGATTAAATATCTGAAACATTTAATTCAAATATTTTGCATATTAACATAAATTTAACATTTTTGTTTTGGTCTTCCTTCGCAGCAATAAACAAGAAAATTAGTTGGAACTAAATATATTCAAATCGGCTAATAGATTAAATAAAAAAACAAGTGTTGACAAATTTAAAATATGTTATAACCGTCTGATACTAATTGTAAATTTATGCACTAATAAAACACACATAGACAAACAATTAAAATGCCCGAATATTCCCCAAAACTTCAACATGAAATAAACTCTTGATTTTATATTTTAAATCACCAAATTTAAAATTTATTTATGTAATAACCCTTAATGTTATATTATTTGTCACACTTTATATATTATCATAGATCTAAATGAATTTTTTTTTTTTTTTATACATAAAAATAATTAAATCCAAGTTTTTGTAACAAATTTTAATTTAATTTTATACACAAGTTTGTGCTTTTGATCAGCTTATTTCATGTTGTTTTAATTTTATTTAAATAGTTTTCTTTTTTTTAATTTAGTTTTGTTTTTATATAATACTTTAACTATTACAAAATTTTAACCATTAGATTAAAGATGATCATTATATATTTATTTTGTTTTTTATCTTTCTTCACTTTAATTAAAAATGCCGCTTTAGATGTGGAGAAATTTAAATTAAACCAAACAAATCCCATCTGAGGTAAAAACTACAGCTACTAATAAGAAAACCAAAAGAAATAAAAAAAAAAACATAATTACCTACATCTCTTTTTTATTAAACTTTCATCTCCCACATAATTTTGCTTTAAATCTGCTTCCGTATTTTAGAAAAAAACTAATTATGGGTTTTAACGCAATAAAAAACAAAAGTAATGTAAAGAAATGAAGCGCTTTTTTGTATTTATTACTCGTACGTTGTGTGAACTCTTTTTATGGAGCAGTGTGTCATTATGTCAGTGAGGTTATTGTACTTTGAAAGAAATGTATGAAGATTTGTTGGTTTAAGATACAGTGGCTGCGAAGAGGGGAAAGTGGTAAAAATATTGTATTTCCAGATTAAACAAATATTTGCATTTTAGCCTTTTAGAAAAATAAAACTCTATGATTTTTAATACAAAAGGAAATAAGGATGGATACAATTTTATAGATTGGAGCAATATACTTATATTTGCTTAGAAAGAAGTAAAATTTGTTTAATTTTATCTATATTTTTGTTTACACAGAAAGAAGGCACCAATTAACAAATATGTATGAAAATAATTCATTCAATAAAAAACTTGCTCAAATTTGCACCTCTCACCAAAATTATTATATCAATTACTAAAAACTTTAAAAAATACAAAACATAAAAAAAAATTCCTAATTAATAAATTAATTAAATTAATCAAGTAGGTAATTGAATGTATTAAAAATATGTATAAGAAATAAAAATCATTCAAAATTAATTTTTTATTTTATTTTTTATTGAACATATTTATTAAATTTTGATGCAAACTGAGTTAATTGTTAAAAAGACGGTAATAATTTGTTCTTTGTATGGTAAAATGGTTTGAAAAGAATAAAGACAATTGCCTATATATAAAGTCAAAACGTAACATCATATAAAACAAATAAATTCCGAACAATAAGATTTTTGGGTTATTACATCCCTAAATATGGCGTAATATACTAATGACGAATATTTTTATTAAAATAGGTTATGTAGTTTAAGTTTTTCAATATTACAATTTTAAAATAACAATTTGTTAATATGATCGTTATTTTTTAAGCTCCAAGTCCAAGTATGTTACTTTGTTTTGCATTTTCGGTGACGGTTTGTTTCTTAAGTCTTTCGTTTTTATTTGGATATTATTATACTTTACTACAAAATCATTTCAAAATAAATAAAAATTATGAATTGTACAAGAGAACTCTATTATTTCATAATTATTTTTTATAAAACAATCATGGGAGAAAATACAAAAAAATTAAAAAAATGGATTTTTTTAAGCGTTCCAGCTTACGAATGAACAATATAAAATCGCAACATTTTTAAGCGTTCCAGCTTACGAATGAACAATATAAAATCGCAACATTTTCGGTAACATCATAGAACATACCAAGGTTAATTGTAAAGAGTAAAAATGTATGTCGAGTTCTTATTTACTTTAACGCTCGCAAATCTCATTAAAATATAAATAAATCCCATTAATATTCAACACAAATAAGTTTCTTACAAATGTAAATTATAATTCCAAATTTTACGAAGTTTTATTCATAATATTTGTTCATTGAATTTTTTTACACTTTTTCCAGTTTTGTGAAATATGTCTTATTAACATTGACAATAACGAAATTGTGACCATCGAGACCACCAATTATCAGAAGCTCTCAATAGGAATATTTTCTCAATCTAACTATACAGGCGTTTGCAATTTCTGCAAATTAATTTTTATTTGTAACATTTTAAAGTTATAGAAATAACAGTTTCTTGATCTTAAACCATATGATTAAAAAAAAAAAAATAAAATAAATGGTTGAACATAAAATTTTATGTCTAGTAAATATATTCAAAATATACGTTTTTGCATAACAACCCTATCTTTCTTAACAAAATGTTCAGCCATCTTCTTCTGTTGCAAAAACTCCATTAACCGTCATTAAACACTGTAATTTTCATTTTTTAATTGTTAATATGTTGGTGGCATGTCTGAGACTTATTAAAAACATTATTATGTTTTTAGTTATTTGCCAGATTTTTCAAGTAATTATTTACAATAAAAAGTTAAATGAAGATTTTTTTCTCTGTTCATGCCACAACATTTCTTTTGTTAAACAAAAAAATTTAACAAAATAATATTTTGTATATTTTAAAACGTGTGGCATTTTTTTTTTTTTTTTTTTTTTTTTTTTTTTGTTTTTGTATACTTATGTCTCTGCTTGTATTCGTGTGAACCTCCATATCAAACAGTGAACGGCGATTAAAGAGGCAAGATTATGTGTTGGTTTGTTCAGTTTTTATCTGTTCAGTTTCTTGCTTAGCGGGCGTGTGAAAGCTGTTGCACATGCGCATGAAAAAAACGCGTTTTTAGTTTTTTTTGTTTAAAAAACTTTATTTTATTTTTTTCTTGCTATTAATATTTAAGGTATGACTCAACTTGTTGGTTATTGTAAAATTTTATGTTGTACATAGATACAGGTTTATTGCTACAAGATAATGTTTAATTTTTTTTGCATTACGAAAATTTAACAATTGCTTAATTTTGGATGGATGAATTTTTTTATTTTGGTATTTACAGCACAAGAGGGAATAATTACTGGATACTTTTTGCTTTGTATGCTATAAAATTCTTTTGTCAATTTAAACGCAAGAAAAATTGCTTAAAAATATGCTTTGATACATCTGCTATAGAAAAACGAATGTGTAAAAAAATCTTATGTGTTTTTACAGCACATTGTTGGAAAAAAAAGATATTTTAAATTAAATTTGTTACTTGTTTAACTTTCAAATAATGTAATATCTTGAAAGCCTGTTGAATTAACACAGCATGATATTTATATATTAAATAAATTAATGACAATTAAGTATTTTTTTTCTAACTTATATTTAATATAAAATAATCTTTACAAAAATTTCCATAGCAGTAAGGAAATTAAAAAAAAAAACATATGGAACAAATTAATCTATCTAAAATATTTATTGCTAAATAATTTATATTATAATAAGTAAATGGAAACAATAAAACTTTGATTTCAACTGACTAATAAAGCACTTAAATAACCTCTAATGTCACCTACAGAGCTTGATAAATTATTTTCTATTAATAAAAGTCTTTACAAATTGTAATGAACTTTATATATCCACTCCTATTGTATATACCTACATATTTAAATATAATATGTTTTATTTATTTAACTATTTTTATAAATTTTGACACTAATCACATTGTGAAATCAATAACTATTACTAAACTATTTTAAATTTTTTTATTCAAGTAACACAATTTTTTATGCCCATTTTTCACACTTATTTAAGTCATTTAACAAATTATAACATTTTCTCCATTCTACTATTCAATACAAAAACAAATAAACATAAAATAATAATAAAATAACTATCTCACTTTTATAATGATCTGCAACAAATTTAACACATTTTATTACTTTAAAATACAAAACAATGAAAACCGGTAGACATTCATAACAAATCAATGGTCCAATATTTACCATCGTTTACGATCGTCGATTTAAATTGTTGTTTAAGCAACTTTGGTGTATTGTGTTGTTGTGTGTTTTTACTTTTTGCGCAATTATAAATACTTTCTCCGGATTTCCAGCATGATCAAATAATATTATTACAACAACAATAATAATAATGGCAAAGACAACAATATATATAAACAACAACTTTGTACGTCTCTATAAACATCTGTTGATTGATTTAGTTTGAGTGTTTAGTTTTGTTTAGTTTGAATATTTTTATATTGAAAAACATCTCAAGTTGTTTTATTGTTGTTTCTCTATAAGATGACTTTTAAAGAAATTGAGCAAAACAAAAAAATATTAATAAAGTTCAATGACTTTTTTTTATAGATAGGAGTAAAAAATAATATTAAAAAAAGAAAGAAGATTTTTTATGTAATATTTTCGAACGAGAGTGTTAAAATAAATTTGTAACATAACGTATTATTATATTCACATTTAAAATTCTTTAAAATTAAAAATAGACCCAAATTTACTTTCTATTGTACGCACAGTGGGTCCTCAAGAGTTTTGTTTATAAATCTCATTTTTTTTTTAAATACAGCTAACAGTTATGGAAATTAAAAAAATGTTAAACAAAAATATATTTCAAAAAATCCTAAAAAATTCAAAAGTTCAAAAATGATATCAAAATTAGACATATTTTATTAAAATCAATTAATTATTTTTTATAAAATTACCAATTTGGTAATTTTGTAGAAAAATTCAATTTAATTCATAAACTTTTATTAAAAATGTTTATATTTTACAAAAATTTTACTCTTCATTTATATAATAAGAAATAGTAAAATATATTCAACCGTGAAATTATTTATTTAAATTTACTTTAAATCTAAAAAATATCTAATTTACTTCTACATTTAATACAACCAATTAAAAAATAAAACTCTTCTTCACATTAAAAATGAATATAAAAATCATTTAAATAAGTTAATTAAACACATTTTCATAATAAAGATAACCCGCTGTTTTATTTAATTAATATTGTTCGATTAATTTATTAAACTCACCATTTTTAGTAGCATCATAATGATTATTAACATGTTCCGTTTTATAATTATGTTGACTTTTAGTAAAATTAGATATAAAAGTTGCATTATGTTTTTCTAAATTATCCTCTAAAGGAAGCGTTAAAATCCCAGCTAAATAGCACATTAATAATAGCAGCCATAAACACCATAAATTTATGAAATTCACCATTATTATATAAAAGAAATTTTTAATGATTTTTTTATTTTTTATTTTTACTTATTAATTTATTATCTTAATTAATCACAGTTTTTGAATTTTTAATATTTAATGATCATACCATTCAACACATAAATAAAAAGTTTCACATTTCCGCTTTTATAATAAGTGAAGAAAAGCATTAAAATGTTAGCCACAACTTTAAAATATGTAAAATTTTTTACATCCTGTTTAACAACTTTAATGCAAATTTCATTTATTTTTTTCTTTAAGCTTAAAATTTTAATCCTGTTTAATTTTAAATTAATATAATAAAATTTTGTTTTTTGTTTTTTCTTTAGTTTAACACCCGTTTAAGAAAAGTTTTGCAATTCTATTGTTTTGATCTTTGTCGTCAATCATGCGCTTTAGAAAACAAAAGTCATCAAACTGTTGGGTTCTAATACGAAAAAAATTATTTTATATGTTGTAAATAAGATTTTTACAAATGTAAGAGATACTTCTATTTGCATTTGCTAAAGAGTAAAAATGAATTCTATTCATTTTTTTATTTTAAGAGTATTTTTTTTTAATCTCTCTTAAGTTGATTAAATAATTTATGAATGAAAAAATTCATTGCTTTAAAATATTTTATACAGCTGTTTTTTCTTTCTATCAAACCGGTAACAGTTGTAAACAGTTAATACAGTTGGTTGTTTGCTTTGAGTTGTTTTTTTATGCAAAACAGTTAAAAAGTGTAAGAAGATAGTGTTGTGTTTTTGGTAAGAGAAACAATTAACGAGTTTGTTTAACAACTTGTATATACTTAGCTGTTAAGCATAATTTGCGGTTAAACATCGTTTGTTATTAAATTCATTTCCGGTTTTATTATTTGAAATGAAATTGTTCATGAAATTATTATTATTTTTTTCTTCTATAGTATTAGTTTATTTCTTTTACTAGTTTTATTCTCTTACTACTAAATTTTTGATTATCAGCTTTCGGATTATCAGATTATTCTGATTTCGAATTTAATTTTCAGTTCTTATTCGCTTTTTTGATATTATTCATAAATTTACAAATAAAATTCACTTTTTGGATCTTGTGTGCATTTACATATGCAGATCATATGTGTGTATAAAAAATACTTTTTACTGGTATTAACTCTCGCATAGAAAGAAGCAAACAAAAATGTGATGTGGTGAATTTAATGATATTGATTTCGTGTTTATGATTTATGTCTTCTGTAAATACATTTGAAAATGGGTCATGGTGTTCATTGTACTGAATCTGAGAAAAGTGTTATTCTTAAATTGAATTCGAACGAGTTATCAATTAGGAAAAATGTACAGATAATAAAGAGTTACAAAACTAAAGCTTTCAATGTCATTCATTCGAAGAAAGTCATGAAACTAAAGGTAGAAAGCGTTTTGACCAACGTTTAGTTCGACTTTACAAAAAACCCTTTATGTCATCAAGTAGCCTTAAAAATGAATTGTGTGCTTCAGTGACAAGTCGAACAATAAGAAATAGGCTGCACGAAGTCGAAGTCGAGCAGAGTACTACTGTTGAGCAAAAAAAACATACAAAACACATACCACCGTCAAACACGGTTGTGGTTCTATAATACTATGAGGATGTTTTTCGGCCTTTGGAGTTGGTCCAATAGTTTGGATTCAGGGAAAAATGAATGCAGCTGACCACATAGTTGTTCTGCAGAATAAAATGCTTCCATTTGCTGAAGCATTTTCTGTTTCATTCAGGATAATGAACTCAAACATTCCGTGGTTTCAATAGAATGATTGAGTGGGCGTCCCAATCACCGGACTTAAACCCTTTTGAGCATCTCTGGAGATATAACCCTCATTTTATTCATTAATCATAATGATAAATTTGATGCTAATATTCGACACAAACAAGGGACATAAAACCATATAAATTTTAATATGAACGCATTAGTCTGTATTTTTATATTTTATTTTACAGAATTGGCGCCAGGACTAATTAAAAATCCCGAGTTTTCACGACCATAAACAATAATGTAGGGTAATATAAGGTAGTTTTGACCTACTATAGTTTCTTTTAAGTTTATTTTATTATTATTTTTAGTTATGATTGTAATGTTCATATAGATTATTATTTATGATCAATCAAATTTTTAAAGTCATCAAATCATTCAATAATATTTACAAAATAAATGATTATATAATATTTACAATAAATGATGATACAACATATATTGTAAACATATTTATAAAACATATAGTTTAAATACTACATTTTTAATATGATTCCAATTTGAACAAATATTGTCGACAGACATATAAAATTTTCTATTTGAGTAAAATTTGATCCGATGAACATTAACATTAGTAAATTTTTGAGAAACATATAAGGTTATTCGAACAATTTCATTACTTTAGTTACATAATTAAATAACTAAATTACAAGTATAAGTACACTGATATTAAAATTTAAATAAATTTCACAATTAAAAACATAATGTAACAAAAAAATTGCTTTAATATTTAAGTCATATTGTAAAAGAAAAAAGATGTCATTTGCTGAAAGATTTAAAATCAAAAACGTATTTGTTTCGTGCTATTTAGTGAAAAAATATATAAAATAGAGTATATGTATAACAAAGTTTTCAGATGGAAGTTTTGTGTTAATTTTGTCCCTTTAATTTGCCAATATAATAAGTGAAGTTGTTAACTAAAAGTATTAAAAAACGAATCTCTACTCAATTTAAGTTGTTTCAACGTTTCGCATCTTATCTTCAGTTTTGCATTAATTTCCTCTTACGCACTTTAATGTCTTAAAAAATAACACTAATGGTAAGTTAGCCTTAGGTAACGCCCATAACAAATTAAATAATATGGCTATAGCCGTATTATTGTTACTATACAACCATATTAATGCTTAAACAATTTTCAAAATTTTTATTTAAAATAGAAAAATCTTAACCATCATATAAAGGTATCCTTTATATAAAAACTTGTGGCACCGATTAAAGTTTAAATTTGAAGCAAAATTCGATCGGCCTGCAAAATTATCTTTCTATATGGGAAAATTCGGATTGAAGGTTTTAAAATTTCCTTATAGAAAACTTGAAAATAATAACATTCCTAAACCAGTGGCAGAATATATCTTCCATAATCGAGTTTAGTCAAACTGTAGCGTATGATACCAACTAAATATTTCCCTCATTTGTGTAAAACTTAAATGAAGCATATAATTTCCTTGCGTGTCATTTAATTGTAACAACATATAACGACTTTTGGAGGTCTCCACAATTGTTGGTCATATCAAATATTTAAGTTGCATGTTGCATACAATAAATGACGGTAAAAACAGAAAATCATAAAAAAAGATGCTGCCCACATAATTGAAAACTTGATGTATTTTCACGTCTTACAACACCGTCATTAAAGTAGTACACATAATAATTGACTTTTATTTTATTTCAAACATTTGCTAAAAGGAAGTTTTACGCAAATCCAAAGTAAGTAACGGTAACGAATGTAAATCTTTTTTTATTGTTTATTTTTGAAATTTACGCACTACTTTGTATTTGAACAAGACATACAATTAAAATACACACAAATTTTCTATCTATATTTCATTTGCGGCTACTGCTGCAATGTGATTGTTGGAAAAACATTATTTTTTTTTTTTACAATTTTTTCTTGTGACTTGTGATCAGTAATTTACAAAACAACAACCGGGAAGTGTCTTCTATTTGTGCTTGTAGGCTTGTAGAGTCATTAATTTTATTTTTAAGCTAGTTTTTCTTTAAGTTTTAGTTACGGCTTGACTTTTTTTTCTAATTGCAAATACAAATTTTGATATTACATGATATTCATGTTACTTGGTCAATATCATTTTAATGACCAGTAGATGCTGTTAACTGCAGATATAGCTCCGCAAGATATATTTTTTGGGGATTTCTCTTGGCCACCATGGTCTTCATCTTATTTGAATGTGGTATAGCACTTATTTAATTTTCGTTTATCATTGTCTCTTAATTGTTTAGTTATTTGTACGATATTAGTTTAGTTTATCCAGTATGTGGATTTTTTTTGCAATGATTTAAATTTAATTACAAGTTACAAGATTTTCTTATCATTCGCCGATCTCTTATATATTTGTGTCAATAAATCAGTTACACGCAAACATGTAATTGATGCTAATATGTTATTTGATATCTAGATATCTGAAGCAAAAACTGTTCATATTTACGTTACGGTCAACTACTGTAGTTATTTGCTTTGATTTGTTGATTAAAAGGAAGTATAAAGCTTTAGGCTGTTACGAAACTAATTGAATTTTATTAAGGATTTTGTTTAGAAAATGTTCTTAAATTATTGATAATATTTTCAACACAATTAAAGACTACGATTCTGTAAAGATATAATTATATTTCCCAAAAACATTAAATAAATATTAAAACCTGGAAAAAAAACTATTACATATTTAACCAAAAACCTTCGTTACATAGCTTTGAGAAATTATTCAAATTTACCTGTTCCTTTATCTCTAATTTTTTTTTTTTTTAATCAAATGATAAATATATTTTTTTCAAATAACCACATTTTATATTTCCCTAACATTATGAATTATTTAAGAAACAAACATATTACCATAAGCAATAAAAAATCCCAACAACTAACTAACTTATTAACAACTACACCCAAACACTCGGTCCACAAAATTTCTTCCTTGATGTTTAAAATTTATTGTCAAAATTTAAAACTTTTTTAATTTTTTGCCCCAAAAAAATTAAACTCCCATTGAGAAGTATGCCTAAAGACTTAAAAAAATCAAGAAAAATGTTAAATATTTTGTAAATATGGACAGTTAGACAAAAAAAAATCGTATGAACAGTTGTAAAAATACTATCAGAGAAAAAATCACAACGATCATTTTACCAAAGACAAATTACAAATTTAAATATTTATTTACTTGATTGTCTACATATTTGTTTGTATTGTTTTTAGAGTCAATAGACCGACAGTTGTTTGGCGAAACCAAAAGAAAAAAAAATCATTTATGCAAAATCATACAAATGTTTTGAGTCAAGCTGTTAAAAATAAGTCATAAATAAATTTACAAATATTAACGCGTAACGCACTTGTTGGTCGATTTATTTTCATTGCAGCTGTTTAATTTTAAATTTTAATTTAACATTTTTTATTTGTTTGCTTAGTTATAAAATAATACAAACTTTGATCATGCTCAATAAAATACATTAATATGACAAAAAAAAAAATACTTCATTTCAAGAAATATGAGTTCATGTAATAAGGAAAATGAGGAAAATAAGTGTAAGTAAAAAAGAGAAGACTGTAAACCATCGAAAAGTGGGATAAATTTGTTAAAAAAGTTATGTTTATTACAAAAATAATGTTAAAATAGCCTTAAAGTAGCGTCGAACAATATTTAAATATTTAAAGAGGACAATGGCTTTACAAAAGCATTCCGGCAAAAAAGAATACCCAAAGAAGTCAATAAGATCCTGAACTTGTGATCCAGAAGTAGTGCATAGGCTTGTCATAGGAAGATGTTCTCTTTTTTAATACCTTTTCAATGAATATGAAGTCATGTCCACGATGTTATGAAAAACATATTCTTTGGATTTTTCTTTTTATCGCTACAGGGAAATTTAATGGAATTTATTATATATAATTTATTATAAAAAATAAATTTTTAAATAAAATTAATTTTTCGTAAAAAAATATTTGAAAAAAGATCTTCTGAATACATTTTTAATTAATTCTTTGGATGTTGTTTTTATTACTTTTTAAGATNNCGAAAATATATATCTATTGATACTTTGGAAGTTGTGAAAATAAACTTCCTTAAAAATGACTTCTATTTATTTTTGCTGGGATAGTAAGCAAATCAGCGTTTTTAAATAAAACTTAAAAGAAATTTACTTAACAGTGATTAGTAAAGCAATGTTAATTTTTTTTAATAGGCTAATAATCTTCTTATTACTGATAAAAAAGAATTCAAGTTTATATTTATAAAGTTCAAAAATTACCAAATTTATTATATTTAGGAATGCTATAATCCCGATCCCTAAAATACCGGGATTTTTCGTGATTACGAAGTCCTGGAATTAAACGAAAAAATCACGGGATTTAAATTTCGGGATTTATTGCAAAAATAGGCACTACAAAATANNAAACAAAAAGTAAATAAAGTCCAAAAAAAAAGCCATACTTTTTTTTTTCAATAACATTTTTTATGAAAATATTTAATTTAAAAAAAGAACGAATAATGAAATAAGACCCTTCAAAAATTTCTTTTGACATTTGTTTCACTTGTTATATAATGTTCATTCGTCTTTAATTAATCATAACTCAAAGAAACTATTTCTCCAGGAGACGCATTTTTAGTTATTAAAGTTATGTAATCTTTTTTAAGTCTTAAATGCAAATAATATTATTATCAATTAGGTAGTTTTTCTAGATATCTTAGTGATGATGATGGCTATAAAAAAGCGACATATAACACAACTTTTTCGCGGCCCTGCTTTGAATCTGAAATGTTAAGAATACCCGACTTTTTCAGTTAATAAACCAACTTAATTTGTTATTCGTGAGATTTTTTTATTAAAAATTTTCAAAACTTGTTTTCTTGAAACAGATAACAGAAAAATTAAATTTTTATAGTTCTAGCCATTTTTTGTGAACATGAAGATTTTTTGATAACCTTTTCATTAGAGATATGATAAAACAATCTACCCATATCTTTTTAAAATATTCGACACTTCATAAATTCCCTTTGATTCTCTTTTCACAAAATCCCAATATCTTTTTACTTCGCTTAGTCCCGGACAATTTAGACGATCGACCAATCTTGATACAAAGACTATGTTATTGTTTTGGTCCAATCCAGAGTCTTCTTACGTAGTAACGTGATTACAAATTGGAACAAAAATAAAAATCATAGACTTCCTATTATTAAATATTTTTTTTTTTTATTTATATAAGTACTTAGTAAGTTTTACTTTTGAAAGTTCTCCAACTTTTCATACATTTACTGTTCACGCACTTAATTACATCAATGAAGAACTCGCTAATGTTGTTT
>MINK01185402.1:7309-41920 GCA_001735545.1 Phormia regina
AAGTCAATATCGTTGTTATTTTTATCGTAAGATTCATTTGTTCCTATGAGATTTAAATAGCATCACAGTTGTTGCAACATATGTCACATCTTTTTAAACCAAAATAAAATATTATTTATTCAGCAAATCAATTTTAATGGTTAATAATTTAAAATAATTAAAATTTTTACTTAGTTTATTTGGCTAAAAACTCTGTCCACTTCCTCATTCGACCACGGAGATGAGAGCAACTTTAAAGCGAATTCAGAATTTTTAGATTCAGAAAACCAGTCCATAAATTTTGGATTATTAAACTACTCTTTTCGGAATTTTTAGGTATATTTTTTATGTTATATTGTTGAATTTATTTTTTATTTGACTTGATTTTTTATTAGAAATCAATTTGAATTTCAATTGAAAAAAAATGTAGAAATGGCTAATAATGGCAAAAAAAAAAAAAATGGCTAAATTAATTTTTTTGGTGGCTAAAGGAGATTGAAAATGGTTAAATTGGCAACACTGATTCTGTGGAATATATTAAAAAAAATGTTATTTATAATTATTGCTTCATAAACCAATTGATTTTACTTATATTAATAATAAAATTAATATTACTAATATTTTCATCAATGGCCCACTGTAAAATGTGTAGTTCGACTTAATAATTGTTTGGTTACTAGCAGATGGATTGTGAACAATGCAACAGGAAACGAACAAACTAAATGTACTTATAGAAAGGGCGAAAAAAGTAGAATTTACAAAAGTACTAATTTATAAAATTTTATATGAAATTTTTAACATTACGAGCAGTAATCAAACAATAATTTTGACAAGTCCATATATGTTTTCCTATAACTTTAAATTTTCTTCAAATTTGTAAGTCAATTTGTAAAAATTTTCGCTCTATATGGTCGTCAACATAAAATATTTCTTATATTTTTAAATACCGAAAAAAGACCGGCCGGCGGTGCACAGTGCTTTCTTCCATAAACAAAAATCAAAATAAAAACATTTTTCAAATTGAATTAAAATATACGTTTTTGGAAAGGTAACAATATAGATCATATCATTTTAAAAAAGATTTATTGTCAGAAAATTTAAAGCAAATATAGATGAACCATAAAAATGGTTTTAAACTGTTTTACGAAAAAAATATCGTCAAAAAATCATTTTTTGACAAAATGCGTCGAACTTTTGTTTTTTTAAATATCTCAGAATATTGTTAAATTAAAACTTTTATTATCTTTTAAATATAGAGTTTCGAATATATACGTATTGTTGCTCAAAATTCACACATATTTTTTACTTAAAACCTAAAAACTCCTTAAATTTGATGAAGGATATAAAAAAATTATACAATTTTTTTTTACGTTTTTTGTAAGTTTTTATAGTTATGTAGTAGATAAAAAAAAACAGTTAGAACCTAATCTTGGCCACAACTTTAAAAAAAGTTCAATTGAAAAAATGTCTTGTTTTCCGTTTTTACTGCAATGTTCTTAATGATTACGTGAATTTTTTTCTAAATTAAAGTAAAATATTTATAAAAATTATTCCGAAATTTAAAAAACAACTAAAGAATGCAAAAATATATTTTTTTGGACTTAATACGTTACAAATTCTAAAGATGGCGCTAATTATAGAGAATTTTTAAATTTTAATACAAAACTTATATGAGTTCGATGGAGTATTAAGAAAAATTATAAAAAAATATACAAATTTTGATGGAATTCTATCTAGTATTCACGCTTTAAATCCATTTATATGCTCCGATTAAAAAATAATTTAGAAGACTTATAAACAATAAATTTTTCATGACTGGCACAAAATTTGTTAAGGGTCAGACCAGTATTTTAGAAAAAAGTAGTTTTTTAACTTTAGGATATATTTAGGGAGGTAGGTAGGTGTTCCTGTGTAATTTTTTTTTTCAAAATTTCGTATTTTTTTATTCTAAGTCTAAAGTAATATGTGTAGCAAATTTAAACTCGTTCTATTTTTGTCACATCGTTGTATGGGATCAAAACACTGTGCGGTGTCCTGGAGATTTGTTTTGTAATTTTTTAACCCTTGGAACAACACTGAGATTGGCATTTATTGTATGATAATAATTTATTGCATATTGTTAAAAAAAAAAATTATAAATAGAATAAATTTTAATTTAACGGAACATTGGACAAGATGATAGACCAGCCAACTCAAGTTCGACACGCACCTTAATTGTAATCAATTTCATAAAAATTAAAAACAAAAAACTATATTTGAAAATTGTAAAATTGTATTTTTAATTCAATACCTTTGTGACAATTGCTAATCCACCTTAATCTACATAAATATTTACGTTAAACATTTTGAGGAATAGTAGCATAAACATTAACTCCTCTCTGTTAGATTAAAGACAATTACAAGGAAATCTTAGTACGTTTTGTGTTTAAAATCTTAAGTATTTACAATAAGTACATTTATTTCTATGTCTAACACTAGTTTAGAAAAATATTTATTCTTTAGGGATTTTTGGGTTCCTATAAATTCACAGAATTCTTTATGTGAAAATTGTTAAGCTATTTAACGTTAAAAATTAACAAATTATCATTTGTATAACTTGAATAGTTAAGTATTTATGATTTAAAAAATACACTTATTTATGTTAATGAGGTGAAAAGATAAAATAACTTTGACACATTTTTTTATTATCTTTTAGAAAAATTTTACAATTCAAATGTTTAATAATGGGATTATATTTTTCTTTAGGTAATTTTCAATGAATTTATTATTATAGATCCTAGTTAGAAACAGGAGAAACAAGATTGGATCGTATCTTAGAAAATAACTCTGTAAAAGTTTTAACATTTTGTTAGAATAACTCTCCCAAAAAGCTCGATAAGTTCATATACAAATTGGATGGGAAGAAGCAGGAGAAATGTTACTCTTCATATAAAATAAATATTCTTAGTTGTATATCGATAGAACAATTACGTAAGAGCTCTCAAATTTTGTGATATATATTTTCTTAAAAAAAAGAACAGGACAGCAATAAATTCATTTGTTTATGAATTATTTCCAGCAACTTTGGTGTAACCTGAATCCCCTCACGAGGAGCATTGTCAGCAGAGTAAACAATAAACTTGCTTTAGTTTTATTCTTTTTATATTATTTTTTACTTAGTTTTAATTAGTCTGTAACCAGCACTCAAAAAAGATAGACAAATCCAAAACTGGATTTAACTTTAATAAAAATTATAACTTTTAAAAAATATAAAATCTTAATTTATATAAGAATTATTCATTTCGTGACAGTTTCAAAAATAGTAATAGCTTTTTTTATAGTAAAGGGGATAGGTCGAAGCAGAGTAGCATTCCCCATTATTTACAGCTTAACCCTTGAACCGACGTTCTTTAAATTTTCCAAGCAGAATCCTGAAGACTATTTTACTTTCCAAAATAGACAGGGAGTACCCTATTGTACCAATAGAAACAAAATCCTGATCATCGCATAAAATCAGAATTTCTTGCTGCAATTTTAAGTTTATAGGAGAAAGAGAGAGTAGAAGAGAATATTAAACTTTTACATTCTCTTTAGCTCCCTCGTATACAAAGTCAAAATTACTGCAAGAAAAATTGCTGTGTGTGAACTCCGACTAACAAAAGTTTTAACTTTTTGTAAAGTCTAGGTGAAATGGTAAAATATTTATTAACGGATAAGTTAAGTACTATTGAAACAAATAACTTAACATTTTATAACAAATTTTGTAAGAACTGATATAAGCATGGGTAGGAATAGCTACTCTGCAAGCGGAAATGTGGAGAGGAGTAATAATCTCCATATAAAGGAAATATTTGTTGTGGCTGGTACTTTATAATAATAATATAGTCAAGTTGAAACAATTGATTGCGATACGATGAATTTTTGTTCACTAGTTGGGCTAAGAAAATGATCTCGTATGTTCGTAAATCGCGAAATTTTCTAATTGTTTATTTTTCATCTTGATTTTCTATTATTCTGCTCATAGCTTTTTCACATTATGTGACCGTAGATGTGCAGCCACTTTCTAATTTCACTAATATTTATTACCAATCAGTGACTGAGCGGTTAACTTTGTAGACTACAAAATAAGATACGTTAGATGAGCACGGGTTCGATTCGGGGTCGTACCATTGATATTAAGGAAAAATTATAAAATAAAATTAAAACATAAATTTAATAAAAATAATAATAAAAAATATTTAAAAGGTACGGGATTTTTATCAAATTTTTGTTATATTAAACGACTGGTCCTCTAGGAACAGTACTGTGACCTATCCTGCGACATGTCCAAGGGGCAAATTAGTCCAATGTCAACCCCATGTAAAAATGACAGGTTCTTCTCATATAAAGTTCCTGAAAACGTGACTAGTTATCTTTACTCAGAGTTTGTATACCAAATTTCATCCAATTCGATAATAGTGATGTTGTAACAAATGTTACAAAAAGTGAAAGCCGTAATTTTTTGTCAAAATTACCAAAAACAAGTCTTAACAAAATAGAATTATTAAAAAATAGAAAATAAAAAAAATATATATTAAATAATTTTTCGTACATTGTCCTCATAACACTAATGCGCCACCTCAGTATACATACATATTTATTTATGTGTGCACATCAATAGAAGTTTATAAAAAAAAAAAAACAATTATGAGTAAATGAAAGCAAAAAACAAATGTAACAAATTTGTATAAAATAACACAATTTGTCCGCAACTTGAAAAATACAAAAAAACAGTTATATACATACCTACCATTTGAACTTCCTGCCTAACGTTCGTCGTATGTTTCGATTTGTTTTCTTCCTTTTTTCTTTTATGAATGCGAAATGAGTGGAATAATTTATTTACATTTGACTGCAACACAACAAAGGAGGTCCATCATCGTCAACATTAAATTGTATGGTGATGTGTGGCGCATTAAAACGGAAAAATGCGAAAACAACTATGATGATGATGATGAATGTGATTTGTTCTTAAATGTTGCGAATGATTTTAACATTTTAAAATGAGCCTTTTTGGTTAATGATTTTGTTTCTTTATGTCATTTACTTTTTTTTTATATTATATGTATGTATAAAATGTAAACATATAAATGTGTATGTATGTGTTGAATATGATAAAAATTCTGGTATTCTTTGCGTGTAGCAAATTTCAGAATTATTCCTAAAAATATAATAAGTTTTGTGTGGATTTAATGGTATACAATGACAGTTCCTTGAAACTTTTCCAAATTTTTAATTAACGGTACATATTTAGCAAATAAATATTTTAAAAAATATATTTTATAGTTGATATTTAAATTGACATTTTGATTTTTATAAAACGTCCATTTGTGAACTGATTATATAGTTATCGAAACATATATCAATTTGTTTACTTTAGAGCGAGTTTTTTCAACAGTAGATCCAAGATTGGCAAGCGGCCTTAAATTAAACTTATTGTAATTATACAGATTTATTTTTAATAGCGATAATTCCGAAACACATTTTAGAGAATTCAATAAAATATGTTTTTTTTTCTTTGAAGTCAATTGACAAGTTTCAGAAATCATGCACTTTTTTCAAATAATGTCAAGTTTGATCACAATTAGATTCTGGCAACCCTATGTAGATCACATACTGTGAAATGGTAGACTTTTCAAAATCATTTGACGTTGTTAGTATGGTGTTGTCGTTAATTAAGTAATTTGTAAATAATGCGTGTGTACAATGAAGCTTTTATTTCTCAATTCTATTGAAACCCAATGAATCATTAATAATAACGATGTAGATGACGATGATTAACCCCATTGAATACGAGTTCTGTCACATATCGCCCGTTATGCAATTATATTACAGTTATAATCAGGGACGGAAAATTTATACGCTTACGAATTACACTAAGTATCTTAAAATAAAAAATAAAAAAATTATGAAACTAGTAAAAACAATGAAATATAATCATTTCTTCAGTACTTTTTCTACAGCGATATAAGGGATTCCAAATTGAAAATATTTTTTATTTAGTATTAATTTAAAATTTCTACTACAAAAGTATTAACTTTTACAAAATATGGAATTTGATTTTTACTTTTTTAAAAGTAAAATTAAGAAATCAATGAATTTCCTATCCCTGATTTAGAAAATAGTAATAATAACATTTTATCTGAGAAGAAACACGAAAACATATTGTATGTATGTATGTATGTATGTATGTAGGTATGTACTCACTCTTATACAAATATATAAATGTTCATGTATGTTTGCATGTACATATATTGCATGTTTTTATTTATGTTTATTCAACTCTTGGTGGTTAATCGTTAAATGATTATTGTATTTTATATTGTATTTCAAAATAATAGAAAAATAGAAAAGGTTTCCATTTAACAATAAAAAATAAAAATGATTCTTTTCCAATTCACTACGCCTACTAAATTTCGAAAATACTTTTAAATTTAACGAAATTTGTTATCAAAAATAAAAATGAGAAATTTACAAAACAAATTCTTATATTTGATAAATGATCGAAAATTATAAAATAAATATAATTTTGAAAATATTAATAAAAAAGACATAGTTGCACCATTGTTATTACAACCATTTTATATTCTCATTTATTAATTTCAATTGATTTTAATAAATACTGTGTTTGTGTTAACAATATTTTAGTTAAAGTTTTGTAATTTAAAGTTTACATTCAATAAAAAAAAAAAAAAAAGAAATTAATATAGTTGACCAAAAATGTTGTGAGTTTTTAAATATTTTAAAGAGAAATACAATTTTATTTAAACGACATATTATCATAATTTTTTAAACAATAAACATTGTCAATATTTGTTTTTGTTCTATAACCATATCTTGTTTCTAAAACGTAGTAATAATGTTATTCTCATGTAAATATAAAATCCCAGGAAAATAATGAATTCAAGAACCAGTGTAATCGGAACCATTTAAGATTCCTTTATAACATCGTCAGAGCTAGTAGTATTACAACCAAATCTGACACCAATGGTGTAGAACCTATTTATGGTTCTTAATTCGTTTTAAAAATTAAATTAAAATTAAAAGTGACCTTTAAAAAAATATTTTAGTAATATCTTGGACAACATTTATTTTATGAAATTTTTTTTTTTTTATTTTATTTGGTCTTAAATTCACTATCTTCAAATTCAAATTCAAGTGATTCAAGTGTAATTTTAACAATAAAAATTAAAGGTAGGAATGAGGTGACGAAATATTGTGGCCAGTGAGCGAAAAAAAGGCAAATCTTATGGAGAAATTTCCAAAATAGTAAATCTTAGTCGCGCAACAGTACAGACAATTCTTAGAAAATATGATGCAACCAAGAGCACAGAAAATAAACCATACACTGGCAGTATTCTGAAAGAGATTAATCACCAGTTTTTATAAGACAAACGAAAAAATTTACTTGTCAAAATGTATGGAAAACAACAAATAAATTTGAAATTTATTTGTTCTAAAAACAGGGGATAAGTGTGATTCGAAACTTAGTGCCCTCAAACTTGAAAATTGTTGCAATGTTACTGTTAGATCGCGAACAGTTATAAACGTTTTGCTCGACAATGGGTTTAAAAGCAAAGATGCCTAGAAAAAGCCACTAAATTCTGCGAAAAAAAGCTAAAAGAACATTAAATAAAATAATAAAAACTTTTTACAAATAGATTCTTTGAAAATTAAAAAGTTGCAAAATAAAACTAACAGAATTTATCAGACCATTTTTCAAAGTCCTTATTTAATAACCTGATAAATTATGTGATTAATTAACTGTCAAAACAATTACAAAGTAGCTCACGTGGATCCAGTTTGTTTCCGAAGTAAAACACTAAGGGATCATGTGATATTAACTCACATTTTTATTTTGCAATATCTTTTAATTTAGGACTGAACATCAAAAATAGCAAATACATTTCAGTTGCATATCATAATCTTAATCTTCTATATATATAACAAATAATGTGTGTTTGTTTGTTTGTTTGATAGCCTTCTAAACGGCTATACCGAATTTCTTGAAATTTTCACAGTGTGTTTGAAATTATATGTGGGCGAGGTGCTACACTCACTTACAAAATAACTATCTCGGAAATTGGTAAAACTAGAGTCCTCAAACAACTTTGAGGACTTACATGAACATTCGGAAAAAAAGGCGATCTAGCAATAGGGGGTGTGGCAAATCCCACTCCTAATGTTGCTTGCCAATAGAATATGCCATAAATTTAGGAAACTACAACAGTTACATTTTCCAAATTTTGTACAATAAATTTATGTGTCAATGTAAGCATTTTGTGCAAAAATGGGAACTAAACTGATATAAAGTTAATACCAACATTTTTATATCTGGGAAACTATAAAAGTTAAAGAGCTTAAATTTTGTACGACTATCATTAGCTTCAATATGACTATTTTAGACAAGAATTGGTACTCTAGCAATAGTGGGCGTGGCACCCCACATATAAAGAAAATAAATATTGATATTTAAGAAAGATAAGGGCGCACTTGAAGTAAAGGGCTTGGTACCTCCCATATGAATTAAATTGCACGGGAATTACTAAATAAATATATTTTTTTAATACTTAAATTTCTATGAACTATGAACTATTAGCTAGTTTAACATAAAATAGTATAACATAAAAATTAATGTTTAATATAATATTAAAACAAAAATATTGTACACATACATATTAATAAAATATATAATATCTATAACAAATATTAACATGATATAAAGAATTATAATTATTAATACATATATTTTATTTATTTATTTATTTATTTATTTATTTTTTATTTTATATATTTATTTCACTTATTTCTAAAATTTAAGAATTTCATGATAATAAAAAATTAAACTATTGTGTTGCTTGTATGCGGAAGTTGATTCTAGAGTTGAATGGTACAAAAAAAAAAAAAATATCGATTAGAAATCTGACGTTTAAAACTAATGTTGATATCTGCTATTAATGTAGTTCCCCTATAGAGCTGTCAAATTTGTTCTACCCTCGTATGAGAATAGACTTAATCTAATAAAATTACCAACTTTAAAATGTCGCCGTTTAATGACCATCTCAAAAATTCCAGTTAATCAACTTAAAATACTACCAATAAAATTATGCTAATAATGATCATTTTCGTTTATTGTGTGAGATCTTCAGTAAACACTATGACTGTAGAAATCTGAATCTAATGAAGTTGTAAAAAGATATGTATATTATTTTGAATACTGAACCAAAATGGTACATAAATACAAAGAAAAAGTTAATTGTTTCAATCAATTCGGGCACTAGTTTTGATCCTATAAACAGGTTCATTTTGACCCGATAAAAGTTCATTGATAAAATTTTGAATCAATAAACTCGTTCATTAAATTAAAGAAAAATAATTCCATTGGTTTCAATGAACACATATTTTGTCCCAATGAAACTATACATTAAAAATAAATTGCTTGTTCTACATTATTAACTCAATATAAATAAAAATAAAATATATGTAGATACCATAAATATAATGACTTATTATTACATTTACAGATGTGATCGAGAACTTCGTGTTTGCTATTTTTTCTTTTGTTTAAAACGCTTCATTTCTTATTAAGAGATAAAAATAAACAGTTTTGATTTTCTCCTCATTTTATTCTATTTCCCGTTAGAAAGGATTTATTTTCAAATAATCTAATAAAATATTTCATTGATTCATAGGTTTTGTTCATTGTGCAATGCTTCTTCCTAAGTAAATCAATGTATTAAATCAAATAATTGATTTACCTATTTTATTAAGAAATAAATTTAATGTTTGGTTTCAAAAAATTGTTCATAATGGTGTTAATATTTTCATTGAATTTTAATTAATGTTTTCATTGATACAATAAAATCGTACATTAAATTAGTTAATTTTTGTCCTCAATCATTCAAAGTATTTTGCTGATGATACTATTTCTATACGAGAGGATCCTAAGAAAATATTTAATTGATTCCAACATTATTTTTGCAAACTTGTAATTAGAATTAGTTCTTGAGAGAACTGAATTTATTTTGGATGCACAATTTACAGCAGATGAGACGTTACAAACAATATAGAGTTGTACATCATCAGCGTATATTTGAATTTCCATAAATTTATATTACGTAGCAGGTCATACTTAAATGATATATTGTACTAGGTACTCGAGGAGTCCTCGAGGAGTATTATATATTTGTGCAGACAGCATGGTGTCTTAAATAAGTTTAGTAGTGGTATTGGTTGCTGCATTCAAAAAAAAAATATTTTGTCAAAAATTTACGAATAAATCAAAAGAATCTTAAAATAGTCTTAAAGCAGAGTCGAACCATTATTAAAATATTTAATGCCTAAAATGGCTTGCCGAAAGTATAGTACGTAAATCATCTTTTTTGAATACAACTTTAAGGAATTTTATTTAACAATGGTTAGTAAAGCTATATTAAGTTTTTTTTTAATACGGCTGTTAATAATTTTTTAAATTTATTTAATGTGTAAAACGCTTAAGACATTAACTACAAATTGTTTCTTTAATAACATTAAATAATTTACGTTGTTTATCTAAAAAATATTCTTCAGTTAAGGTAAAATATTTACTTTTATTTTTGGAAAAAATAAAATTTCATTAAAATTTTTAAATCTTCTGTTACAAATCAAATAAAAATTGGAGGAAAATAAAAAAAAGCACACACACAACTAAACCACAATCGCTTTGTTTTTTTTCTAGCAAAATTAGAATTGTATACAAAAACAAACGAAACAATAGTTTTCATTTGAATCTCAAATTTTTTTGTTAGATAAATAAAGTCATCCTAATATTGGTGTGTTCCTTATAGTAATATAAATAAGTATTTGCCAGTCATAAAGTAAATATATTTATTGATTGTTTAGCCAAAATATTTTTACAATATATATATATATATATGTACATTGCCTGGCCAGACAATGCTGTTAAGTTGACTATTGTCTATCTTATGGATTGGATTTCTTAAAACAAAAACACACTTAAGAAAATATTTTCAAAAACAAAACAATTCTTTTATAAGAAGTGTACTTAAGTAAAATGATTCGATGGCAAAGAATATGAATAAGAATACAAGGTAACAAAACGATATTAAAAAAAAATTATATATAGATTTTTTTTTTTTAAATGAATATTGTTATTTTAGTTCTGTTTCTTAATTTACAATAAAACAGAAACGGAAAGAAAGGTAACAAATAAAAGTAAATATAATTATTAGTAATAATTATAATAAAACACTTACTCAAACTCATAAACGAAGGGTGTTAAAATACTTGAAATAAGGCACGAGATAACAATCGAAATCAATTTAGGTAAACGAAAACCTTAACAAATGAAATGTGTGCAATAGGGTGGACCAAAAAATGAATTTCAACATACCTAATATTATGGTGGATCATCTTGGTAAAATTCTTACAATGAAAATGAAAAAAAGTTTCAAACGATCAAGACCTTCCAAAACAGTTTCACTACTTCAAAAATGAAACCAAGTGCATATTTTCAACATTTTTGGAAGTTCATAAAAATTACTTCCAAAAAAGTGAAAATAAATTAAAATTTTAATAATTTTAAAGCATTTTTACTATCTTTTAATAAAAAATTTTATAAACGTATTTTTATGAAAAGTACTTCGAAAGCAATGAACAAGAAGTATAAAAGTAGAACATCCTACCAAAGACAACCATGGGTTAAAGAAAGATCATCAGCTCTTTTGCACTACTAAGTACTTCCTTACAATGACACCACAATGTTTAATTCATAATTTTTTCAGTCCTGTTTTTGCTGGGGTTTTATTCGTTATGCTCTGCCTCACTTAGACTATATTTATACGTCATCTTTATATGAATACCGATATTTGCATTTAGAGATGATTTCATTGGAAAAAAGTCACAAGATTCAAACTTTGGTATATGCAATCAATATGCCCGGAATTATTAAATAAAATACCATTTCATATCCCATGTAGAATAACACTTCGTCATAGGAATTTATTCTATGTCAGCTTAAATCACAGAAATTATTTATTAAATAGTCCATTATTCAGATCATTAAATTACTTTAATTCAATAAATAATAATCATATTATTGAATTTACAGCATCAAAAACTGATTTTAAAGCCCTTATACTTCAAAAGATGAATTAATGCATATCAACAACAATTTTAATTACATGAAAACAAAATGTCTGTAAAGAATACTGTTTTTTAGATTCAAGTAAACAAATAAATAAATTAATGCTACACGGCTGGCTATTCGTCTGCCTTACCAATAATTTTGATTAAGATTTGTTATCGCACCATCAGCTTTTCTGTTTATGAAATATCAGCGGAAAAGTATCAAATGAAGCTGCAACGGACGCACTGTGTTTCTAGTATTTTGCTCATAACTTTTTTGTTTATTGACCGATTTTGCTCCGTATAAATATTTGAGCCTAATTTCGTCTCGTTCGAAATTATCCTGCTTTTAACAGGAGAGCGTATATAGCTAGATCGACTCAGAATCTATACTGGTGTGTCCAATAACTCTCCACTGGTCTTAGCTAGGGATGATTTGGAGAATTGACCTCTCTTGGTACAAAAACTATAAACAAGTTTGAAATCATAAATAGAATTCTCTCTCGTTAACGGTACCAAAGAAGAGTTTGTGAACTATAATTAGACACCCTCAGATCGGAATACGTTTTTTTGTCCCACTACACACTTCATCAACATTCGTGGGGTCTTATACATTTGGGTTAAACAAACTATGTTCTTGTTTTGGTATCAATCCAGAGGCTTCTTACCGTAGTGACATGATGCCAAATCGGGCCAAAAAAGTGTGTATACATTGTGCTCTCTTATGAAAGGAAGAAGCCTTTTTAAACGTATCTTAAAACATTTTTTTCGAACATAAGCATCATAAAAATTTTGACCCAGATGCTGCGAAAATTCTGCCAGCATATACATATGTACGTTTCATCGTCTATTATACAATATGAGTATTTTTGTATGAAATTTGATTTTAATGCCGTACTTTACTGTACGTTATATATTTTCAACCATCTTTAACTTATCGCACTAAATAGCCAAAGTACTGAGCTAATCGGTCTGCTTTTCTGCCAGATGTGTTTGGAATTCTTTTTAGTATGTTTTCACTTTTCTGGTCTTCCCAAATATTATGTGAAACTTTATT
The DNA here is from genome assembly GCA_001735545.1 of Phormia regina. NCBI lineage: Eukaryota > Metazoa > Arthropoda > Insecta > Diptera > Calliphoridae > Phormia > Phormia regina. Next base: position 20,490 of record MINK01185402.1, read on the forward strand.
GATAACAGTTTAACAGCTGCAATTTAACATTTTAACCATTTTGGTGGGGCAAATGTGGATTTTTTTAAATAGTTAAATCTTGGGTTTAAGATTAATTTTAAGCAAAACTTAAATGTTAACCTATTTTGCAGCAAAAGGATTTAATAACTAATAACTAATGGTAGTTATTTCATAGACTTAGGTCGCGTCCAAGGTTTTTATACCAGCTCCGCTAAGTAAAATTTATCTGCAAAAGAAAATCCTTTCGTCCAACTTAAGGACTTTTTCTTATCAAAAGGGTACCTCTTTGTAATATTTAAAATAGCAGCTTCAGTATGCATAACAGTGGAACTACAATTTTACTAATTATTTCTTTATAACTTTCAATTAGAATTTATTTCATTTATTTAGGGACTTATTTCATTTGGGAGTTATTGTATTGGTACTTAATCTTTAATTATAATCCTAAATATTACCTTTTTTTGTGGAGACTAAATTCACTGGAATTAATTTCATTGTGGCGGTTATTTCACGGTATCGTTTTTCTTTCTTATATAATCTAACATCTTAAATTTTATAATCAACAGGGTGGTACTTATTACAAAAAGTGTTCAGATTTTTGCTCTTACACCTTGGAAATGTTCGAATAGTCAAAAACCTTAGACAACCAAGTTTCAAATAGATTGAAGAAAATTTAGACGTGGCGAACGTGGCGAACAAAATCTTGAAAATGATGCCTTTTTGAAAAAAATATATAGATTTAAATCTTGTTAAGCGTCAGAGATTATAAGCTTTCTAATGTCTAAGATGTAGCATTATAATATGGTTGAACCATATTTTTCTGTTATATATACTTGATTCATGTATACAGTAATAATATCGTTGAATCACAATAAATTTATTATTGTCCGCCCCTGTAGACTACAGGTAGATTTACAAGATAATTTAACATCAAGTAAAAAATCTTATTCACCAAAATCTGCCACTATATCCAGTAGCATCCATACAAATGTCTAATTCCTATAAATTCGTTAAATATCGCAGAATTCAACACAAATATAATATTAGTAACCTTAAACCATTGTTTTTTTCTGTATATAGAGCTATAATTGACAAATGCAGATTTCAAAACTATCAGTCCATAAAACATAACTTTACCCACAAATAGTCACTTTCCGAAAATAAAGGGTGGAGAAACTTGAATCAGAGAAAAATAAGTTTAATAAAGGTATAAGAATAGTAAAACTAGCTGGTAAAAATATTAGACTTCAAAGGATTCCCGGACTAAAAAAATTATAAAACAGCTGTTCTTACGACTATATTTTCTTATTATACTATGGCTAATATTTTATAATTAACCATAGCCGGCTTTGCGCCGAAACCGTACAAGAACCGCCACCGAATCGTTCGGCTTATTTGGACTGATATTTCTAGTTAACTGAATCAGCTTAGTCAATATTCTGTTTTTAATATTATCTTTGCTTCAGTTATTATTATACCAAAGAAATGTTTGACATTTCTAATTATATACATGAAGCAGTGTTGCCGATTTCTATGCAATTATCCAAAAATTGGACAATTTTAAATTTCTTAGATAATAAAATTTCTGTATAATTTTTGTGCAATTTCAATGGAACTTAATATCATAAAAAAATTTACTTTTAAGAAAAAGTCTCTCATGTACATTTTTCTGCACAAAAATGCTCCAATTTGAAGATAAAAAACTGTGGAAATGAAAAAGACTCAAAACACAGTGGTATTCTAATGCAGTATTGTGTGATTATCTAAAAATGGGACAAATTTAAATTTTTTGGATAATGAAATTTCTGTGTAATTTCAGTAGAAGTTTATTTCGTAATTTAGAAAATTAACTGTGCATAAAAAGTCTCTATTTGAATATTTTTAACTTAAAAACTTAAAGTTAAGGAAAACATTTTTTAACTCTGTGGTATGTTCAAAGTGGCTTCTCTTACGTAATTCTTCTCTTTTAACTAACTTTTTTATAACGATTTTTTTTGATACGAGTTTCTTAGGGAAATTCGCCTTATAACTTCCAAAATATTTATTTGCGTTCAAAAATTTTTAAATCATTATATTCGTCGTTGAAAAAATCAAATAAATTGGAGCTGAATCAGGTTAGACTATTTATGTCAATGTTATAAACAGAAAAGCAGTGTACATAAGAGAATTTTTAATTGGTGGGAAAATCATCGCTTTTACTGTTTTTTGCAGATCACAGAGCTGAAACAAAATAAATTTAGATTTTTAATAATTTTATTATTTATTTTTTATTGCATTTTTGTGTAATTTTTGATAATTTGAAGGTTTTAAATATGTAATATGAAATATCGGCTCCGGCAGCACTGACATGAAGTCACCATTGAAATCTTTCATTTAACCCAAACGCAGAACCAAAAAATATGTGCGAGAAATAAAGGAAATTGTTTTTCTTGTGTAGATAACGTTTTACTGTTTGTTGTTTTAGAAACAATTTAAAAATGAGGTTTATTATTTATAGAAAAATTATATCTTGCAGCTTGGAATTAATTACGACCGAAGTAAACGAAATTATTAATATTTTTTTTTTTTAATTTGCCTCCCGTCGGCTTCAGCCAACTAACAGTCGACGTCAACTATTTTTTTATCGACTTGGAACTCTTGATCTTGGCTAAGATATGAATTATGATCCATTTCATTATTTAATTTAAAGTTGAAATCTAACTTTAAGAAAAGAACAGAAGGGTTTCATACTTACATAACAAAGAATATTTTCTATATTTTTTCAGTTAAAAATTATTTGAGTAATTAATTGGTTATTTCGAAAAATCTATAACGTATATTTAACATTTCTACAATATTCTTTCAATCAGTTATACTTTTTCACTTGTTGATTTTTAGTGCTCTCATTTTATTAAGATGTTTAATGGAATTTATGTCATAAAGTCTTCCCATGTAAACTATCTAATAAATATGTAGTAGGTACATAAGATCTTGATAAAGAAATTGTCTTTATGATATTGTTCTTCAATTTTATTAAAAAAATACTAAAATATATCAATTTTTATTAAAATTTAAATAATTTTCTTATATTCAAATGCTTTTAAAAGCAAAATACGAACAATTGTATATTTCCCGGGAATCCCGGAATGTATTCTCTATTTAATCATTACAGATTTAACGTAAACTTCGTGCATACTTACTTGGTTTTAACACTCACTTTATAGATATAATGAAATACATTTTATTAAATTTTGTATTTTTTTTTTCTTTTATTATATTTAATATTGATATTTCAATAAAAAATGTTTTTTCAAATAGTTAAAATATATTGAAATTATGATTATTCTTAAAACTATGTTGCTTTTTTTATTACTAAAGTTTATTATAAGAAAAAGTTAATAAATTTTAATATAAAATTTAAATTATATATTTGAACATATAATAAATGTATTTAAGTACAAAAGACACTGTCGAAATGTTAGGTTTCTGAAACGAAAAGAATTATGAATTAGTAAATTAGAATTTCATAATCAAACACAAGATTTATTAATAATTAACTTTTTAAATTAACTGTTAAATTAAAAAGTCGTAACCATTAAAAGCTTAATACAAAGTTCAAATAATAAAACTTTGTAATGACATGTAGTTATCGAATGATACGCTTTTTAGTTTTATACTAATTTTATTCAAAATCATTATTTAAATTATAATGAAACGAAATTATTTGAGATTATTTTACTTTTTGGTCAGTTCAGAGCTGTCATATGTGGTGATTTTTATTGCCTGTTTTCCGACGATTTACATTTAATATGTTTTTTACATCTGGCAACTCTACGTATTTTCTTTTATGGTATTATTTCGTAGTGAATTTAACTTTTCAAAACTTTTAATAGTTATATTAAATCGACTATCGGAAAATTTAAAAATTTTTTGGAGAACTATCAGTATTAAAATGCGGAATCTATCAACAACAACTAGAGATCAACTAGATGAGATTTTAAAATCCAGAAATTTCAATGGGTTAATATGAACATCAATGATCGATTACATTAATTGGAAGGATTATCTTAAAGATAAAATTCTTACAAATTTATTCGATTTTTGACCAAATGCTTATAATTACGAACGTTCCATAGAAAGAGTATTTTCAATTATAAACTACACCAAAACTCGTTTGCGTAATAGAATACAATATGAATTTTTAGAAGCTTTGCTGTGAACAATAATAATACTTGCTGCAATTCATTTTAGCCAACAGAAAGAAGGCTATAATGATTTAATTCTAATAATATGAATGAGCACTAAAAGAGTACAAATGATGCAGATGAATGTGAAATATATTGAGCCCTAACCGCCAAAATATAGTAACAGACAACATTTTCAAAATTCGTGTTTTGATAAATATTTATCATTTACGTCTTCTCATACAAAAATACTTCTCTTTTAAAGTTTTGTTTTCTGCACTTTTCGGACATTTTCGCGCTCGATATGATCTCAAAGGTATTTGTTGCAATTAATAAAAAAAAAATTCAATTAAATATTTTTACCATTTTTTTGTAGTCGTTTTGGTGACAGATGTGAAAAAAATCTGACAACCATGCGTCGATTGTGGAATTGTTTTAAAAGTATAGTTTTACATTTAAATTTTAAAACTTCTTTTATTTTTAAAACTTCTTGCTGAAAATATCTACTCATTATGCATCGGGGGTTTCGTCGCAGAAGTCTTCCATATGCTTTTGTGTAATTTTCTTAACTATTTCCATAAATTGTATGATTCAGTACACATTTTTCGTTAAGAGTTTTAATTTTGGGAAGCGAAATTTCCTTTCCTGGATCCGCGCCGGATTTAAAATTAATAAAAAAATTAAAAGTTCAACTGCATACAATAATTTCGCTTCAACTGCGACTGATAGCTACGCAACGCATAAATGCTATTAACCTAATCGTTGCATTATTTTGTTATTAAAATTTTACATAATAAAATATGAAGTAATGAACGGAAAATTAAAATTTTCGACTCATCAGAAAAAAAAATTGTAAATAAGAATAAAACAACTGACAAAATGTATTTACGTACTTCGGAACTTCAAAGTTAAATATTCTTCTTCTTTGATGTACTGATTTGGTTCCGTTCCATATAACCCCATGTATTTTACTGCAGCTATCAGTCGCAGGGAAGTTATAATCAATAAACCGTTTTCGGACTTTGTTAGTTTAAACATTTTATTTCGAATACCTGTTAACCATTTCGATTTTTTTTACTACTATGAGGAAGAAAAAGTATTCATTGGAAAACTCTCTGCCAGCAAATGGATGTGAATTTTTGGATTCTTCTATGGAAATGTGTCTTTTTAGTCAAATGTTGAGAATACACAAATTACAATAACAAAATACATATCATCAAATTATGATCCCATAATCTTGCTTTAGGCGACTTTTTACCTTCCAGAACACAGAAGAGAGAACGATCATGATATGATTTTCTCAGTAAATGTTGTTCAATACAACTTTTTATAGTTTTAATTAGAAAATAACATATTTTAATTTTATTAATTTTTTATATTAAATTTTAAGATAAACATGAATTAATAAAATAAAAAAATATTGTTATTTATATTTATAGAAATAAGTTAAGTGCTTTTTTATTTCTAGTATATTTATCATATATTATTTTATATTTTTTTCTACTTAATGTATTTTTATATAAAAAAACGATAATATATTAATATTATTCTTTTACACTTCTAAATAACACTAACGTTGACTCTTTCTCGATAAGAAAATGATATCATATTAGACTGTGAAAGACTACTTGTAGTGACGTTTATGACTAAATTTAGATAAACAATGTTGGCAGGGCTGTGTTTAAGACACATACATATATAATATTTAGTTCTTTGTTTACTGTATTTAAGCTATGATTAGAAATTTTTTGTGTTCTACAATTCTAATCCGTCACGGGGTTTCTCAGTTAATTCGCATACACTTTAGGTTTAAGTATTAAGCCTCTAAACTACTGTTTTTTTGAAGCACTTGCAAATGATTTTACAGAGAATATTTTTTTACAATGCATATTTGACCGATCTGCATTTCGTTAAGTTTATCAAGATATCGGCACGATTATAATTAAATTCAAAGCACTTTACACTAAAACCAATCTTAACACTTGTAAAATTTTGTTATGATAACAATTTTTATCTGCACTTTATATAAAAATATCTCAGTGTAGATATGAACAGCCGCTGGTAAAAGAAATGGCTGAGTAAAATAATATAGAGGATATTCAAAACAACGGTCTAATTAAAAATAGTTAACTGCCCTATTTTTAATTTTGTTTAAATTAGTTTCGTATTTACTTTAAAAATATTTAAATACAATAGTAGAACACCTAACCATGATACCATATTTTTTTGCAATTGAAAACATATTTTCAGATATTAAGGAGGTACTAATTTTTTTCTCGCCTGCAAATAGATGAGAAACGCTTAATTTACTCTTATAGCTATCACAAAATTAGATCAAAAAGTATTTTCATTGCTAATTTCTTTATTAAACAGAAATTTAATATAAAATACGTTTAGTTTGAACAAAAGTTCCAAAATTATTCTTTACATTGGGGTATTTAAAGTGTCCGTTGGGTTTAACAAATATACGTTTATCCTTAGATATTTTTTTAAATTTATGAAGAAATTTTAAAGCACAGAAATTAATGTAATATTTATATTATTTTTATTTAAAATATCTTACAAAAATACATGTATTTATATATAGTTTCTTAACTTTGTTTTTTTTTTTTATCATTTAACTGGATTACATTTCATATATTTTATCCCCAAATATTATTTTTTTTTCAATATTTTTAGGATAATATATAAATTAGTAGCTTTACATTTGTATTTGTATATAAGTATTAAATAAATTTATAATATTAATCTTTGTTTTTATTTTATAAAATAATTCAAATTTAAAAACACCATTCGAACTTGTTCGCTATCGAAGTTACCAGCATCAACTGACTGAACAATAAAACCATTTATTACCCTTTGGAGTGAAAATCAACTATTCAACACAATTATTTATGTTCTCCATTACTGGCTTACTAAAGTTAACAATGACGGGATGGATCATTTCATACAATTTAAAAAAAAAAATTAAATAATTGATTATAAAACCTTTAATTCCACTACAAAAAAAAAAAAACGTGTAAGAGGATTTACTTCTTACAATTAGATTCAAAAAGTAAATTTGCAACATAATATAAACACATGCATACATACACACACACACAGATGTATGTATTTATATTTGAATTTTTAGTAACGCCTCTTTATATGAAATCACAAACCAAACAACACTCGATTGTCTCTTTCTATCAATCAACAGTCGTGTATCTCTTTCTTTTGCGTTACAATTGTTTTCTTAGCTTGTCACACTTATGGCAGCATGAATATGGACGAGTTAAAAGAAATGAAAGATAATATACATACATATGTACATATGTATGTATTTCTTAAGTAGTAAATATGCAAATAAAAAAAACTTTTTCACGATTAAAACATTTTTATAAAGGATAATAAAAGAATCCTTATATAAAATTTAATAAAATGAACACAAAATTTTCAAAATAATAAAGATAAAAACACAATGGGAACTATTAAGCAAAATGAATTTATGTGAATTTATTCAAAATTAATTATTTATATAAAATACTACATATCCATACATACGTATGTATGTAGGTGTCCAACTCTATACATACAAAAAAAAAAAAACAATTTATGAATTTGCTAATTAACTAAGATGAATTTATGAAAGGCGATAACAGTTCTACATAAACAAAAACAATGTGAACAAAACCGGTGGTCGTATCTTTTATACCCTTCTCCATCATAACGATATATAAAATTTTCGCCTTAAAATATGCTTTTATGCGTTCGCATTTAAAAGTCTACATTGCAATACTTAATATACATTAGTAAATTCTTACAGCCGTATTCACAAACAAATAATATATGTTTGATAAAGGTTTACTAACTTTTTGTATGTAAAATTCCATAAGAAAAAAATAGTAAACCTTTATCAAGCACACATTATTTTTTGTGAATACGGCTGTTAATCATTTAAAATAAGCAGAGCTATATTGATTTACACCACATCCTTTATCAATGTATTTATTTATATGTAAGAAATTGTTGTGAAATATATACATACTACAGTAATTCAATATGGGTAAAATTTTTTATTAGCTATCGTTTGATATATGAGTAATTTCATGCCAAGCGGCCAGGTAAAGATATTGGCAATTGGAAGGGTTTCTTAAATCACAAAGTTTGTAGAATGATGTCCCTTTCCGATAAAAAAAGCTAAAAACTTTACAAGTATACTTGCTAATAACTTCTAAACTATACTAGATATCTAGTTTTAGTTCCATATTAAAACCAAATATATTGCCATTAAATCTAATTAAACAAATCAAATCATTATATTTCAACAAAAAATATTTTTTTAACTTTTCTTCTTCCATACGTAAAATTTCAGGCTGGAATCACATTTAGTTTAAAATCTAATTACTTATAACTTCCAAATTGTACACAATAAAATTTTAGTTTTAGTATCATTATATAAATTAATATATTGTCTTCCAAAATATACAATTTTTTTTAAGAATTTTAAAATATTGTTTTTTAAGATATTCAACTTTAATATTTGATATTTTTATTACCAATTTTGACCACTAAATTTTGGAAGTAATTAAATTTTAAAGTCAAGAATTTTTTTTTTTTAATTTTACAATGTATAGTTTATTATAACTGATCTTGTATACACACATACATAGGGGAAAAAAGTATTCGAGGTTCTAATTTATTTTTTTATGATAAAAATAAAATGCCAACTGCGACCAATTCTAACAACAAAAGAACTTTCAAATACAGCGTTCCTAATCCTAAGTATCAATATTTGAGTTTCTACTAGAATGAGAAACAGTTAACTCAGTAAATACTATTTTTCTTCGAAAAGTTTGAAATTTTTGTTAACAAAAAAACCTCCACAAACGTTCATTAGGTTGGTATCTAGTAATTTTTTAATTATTTTTGTGCAGTTACAAAGAAAATTATGCTTTATAATTGTGGCAGAATGCTTTCGATTATTATCCTGGTAAATATATGTTGTTCATATATTCCTAATTTCTCAGAACTTTTATGTGAATTTTATTTCAAAATGTCTATATAATACGGATGATCCATTATTCAATCTATAAATACTTAAAGACCTACTTCAGATCCAATCATACAAAATCATTAAATAGAAGAATATATTATAGCGGCATTATATGACTTCAATTTTGATCCATATACCAAACTAATCTCAAAATTTATATGCATTTTTACTTTCTATGTCATTGATTTTTTTCTTAAAATGTTATGAAATAATTAAAATTTTGCAATTGTCTTACTCATAATTTGCCTTATCTCAGAGGTTTAATTGTTATTAATTAACTTACATATGGATGTATCATATTCATAAAACTCTCTATTCTGACTAAAGTCTAAATGTAGCGACCAATTTAATATAACTTTTTTACTGTGCCAATACTTTTTTCGGCCTCTGTATTACGATTTTTTTTAATTTCTTTGTGCAAATTTTGCTTAGTATAACTTAAAACTAAGTCAAACGCATAACGTTTTTTTGCTAAAACACAGCTAATATAATTAATTTTATAAGTACCCAAAACCATTATCAAAATAATTTGAGAAAACAATAATTTCAGAAAACAAGAATTTCTTTACCTGTTGCCATTTCTGCAGCATTGTAAAGAAATATTTAATAAAGAAATAAAAAATTACAGATTTAAATGGTAAAATAATAAAAAAACGACATCAACATACCTATTGTGATTACGCCCCAAAGTATGCATTCCAATGTGACTCTGTTCGGTGATCTCATGTTGGGAAACTGTCAAGGGAGAAGGTGGTGCTGTAATTTATGAAATAAACAAATACAAAAGTTCATTGTTTCAATTACTATAAAGTGTATTAATTTAATAAAATTTAATATTTTGAAAACTTACGTGGCATACTATTGCGATCATCATATGTAGTAGGTGGTGGTGGTGGCAAAGATTGCATCATACCAGCTGATGGTAAATTAACATGTGTTGCAATCTGTTGACTTGGTGGCATTGGAAGAGCACTGTAACCAGCAGCACGTTCATTATTAACAGAACTTCCTCCCAACCCAGTACTACTAACTCCAGTTGCAGTAGTACTCGATGAGGCCGAGGATAAACGTTTCGGATGACCAATTGGATAATTGGGAGCATAGTGTGAAGGTACTTGTGGCGGATTAACCACCGGAGGTGTACGATATTCACGTGAACTTTTGCCCAAGGTACCAGTATTACTAACTGATTTGCCAAGAGTACCAGTATTCCCGCCACGTGACATTTGTGGTGGCGTGGGTGGCTTTGTAGTGGGAGGTGGACCCACTACCGATGGTTGTGCCAATGATTGAACGGATCCGTGGGATGATCCACGATGTTGTTGTTTTGGATTGCGATTCATTTGATTTGTATTAACACTATGTCCAATATCATCCAAAATCGAATAATCAATTGCTTTGCGCACATACTTAATTGGCTTTTCGGGATTGATGGGAGCGACAATTTTAAATTGACGAGTGCTAACTTTATTGGCGGTAAGGACGCCAATTTCTCTGGAATGTAAAAAAATATGATTAAAAATCAATATATGTATAATAGAAATAACTTAATAATTATAAAATGTGATTTATCCTTGACTACGAGTAGTAGTGATGAAAATGTGGAACAATTCCTGATTACCAGCACTCTTGAAGTTGAAATATTTATAATAATGAAATTTACGTGTAGCAAAAAAAAAAACCTGTTTATAGTATTTTACTCACAAGAAAAAGTAATATTGAAACATTATCATTACACTCTCACACACACGCACACTCTTTCGACTTCAAGTTCGTTTTTATTTTTAAAATTACCTTCTTGCCACCTTTTCCTTGTGAATTTGTACCGTTTGGGCAATATGATTCATTTGTGATTCCATTTCACTCAACTGTTGTGCCTGCAACTCCAATAGTTGCATATAACTGTAGGCCAGTGTATTAATTTGATAAGCTACACTGGCCAATGATTGTGTTGTATAGTTTTTAGTGGCCTCCAAAGCGGCCTTCTTATTATCGGCCCTATAGTAAGTATCCTCACAATAATCGGCCACCCGTTCCAGGTTCGTATAACTATCGCGCAGACTTTGGCGTCCATCAGGAATTTCAGTGCGTATTAGTGATGCTAATTCGTCCATTATATTCTCACCCATGACCATAACACTATCACCAGGGATTTTAAATTCTTTTGTTTACGAGCAGGCCTACAAAAAGAAAAACAAACACTCAATTTAATAAAAAAATAATTATGAACATAATTCCAAGACACAAAAACGGAAACAAACAATTATTTTTCAAAATTATCGTTATCTACGATTGAGGGTCGTGACTAACAACTGATGCTTCGCATTCGTCACTTAGTGCACATAATTCAATACAATAATAGTTTATATCTAAGAAAATATGGACGAATATTAGTCTTATATTTTTGACATTTGTATTTTAATTTTTTTATTCTGCTCGCTGTGTAGCAGCAGCGATATGATGCTTGCGGTGTTGTACTTTTTTTGCGAAAAAAGGTGCTAGGTGCTACTTAGCAATTTGTTTATACTTTTTTCTAAATAAAATGATTTTTGGCATTAAAAGTGCATTTCTAGCATTTATTTTTAGTTTTTGCACCTTTGTTATATTTATGGATAAATATTAAAGGATAAATAAATTTTTTGTAAAAGAAGTGGTTTCACAATTTTGGCCAAACATTTGACAAATGTGAACAAAACTTTAGCTATAAAATCTCTTACATAGTGAATAAAATATTTTGTCCAATACACGAATTAAAAACTCTATAGAGATGTTCCCCAAAAAAATGTTAGGAACATGTTATAAAATATAAATTTTAGAACTGGTGTAATCAGAACTAGTACCCAGCTAAAACTTTGCCTATTAAGTAACGTGTCTTGTAACCAAAAACAATTAGAAAAACACCTTCCTCTTTAGTGCTGTAACTGATGAATTTTGTTCGCGATGTCCTTAATTTCACCAGTTTTTATTTAGGTACCAAAACAGATGTTGTTTATGTGTTTTTCATAAAGGGAAATAAAATAATTGCCTCAATTGGAATTTGAACCCTCAATAAATTTATGTACATATTTTTTGTTAGGCACTCTAGACAACTGAGCCACTAAAAGCTAGTTATTGAAGTACCATTAGATAATTCTGAGGATAGCGAATAAGCCTACAATGTAATGTATACAGGAAGCTGTTGCTTTTAATCTTAGAAGTTAAGTTTTTGCTGGGTATAACAATCGGAACTAGTGCTATCTGAGAACAAACTGCTGGTTCTACAATGAATTCCTAAAACTGTTTAAAAAACTTATACACAATGTTTGAAATTCCAAAAATTAAAAGAAAAAGTTTTAACAAAATTTAATTGAATTTAAATATGTTCTTTATAAAGCTGTTAGAATAAAAAATAAAAAACATTCCCTAAAATGTCCATGCACTTGTTCTAAATTTATTTTTAGAACAAGTGCGCCATTAACAGCTTTTAATTGATACCTAAATTTCTGCAATCGGATAAATATAATAGGAAATATTTACGATATTAAGTGAGGGTCACTTTTCGATTTGAAATCGATTCCTATTCAAAATAGTTTTCTATCACATACCTGTATGACTAAGTACGAAGATAATTAATGTATTTAAACCATACCAAGGCCTTGAACCATACAAATGTTTCCAAAAAAATAATAATATGCATAAATAACAAAATTTACTTTATTTAAAATTTAGCACTTTTTTCTAAAGAATTGCAGTTTTTAAGTCACCTAGCACTTATTTTTTCTAAATTGCACTTTTTTAATAGCCATTTAGCACTTTTTCTTAGAGAAGTTCTGGCAACACTGATGCTACCACACCTTGGTGAGAAAATAATTTTTTTATATGCTTTTTTCACCAGATAAATCTCAAATTAAATAGTAATTTTTGTATTTTCTATTAGCACTCACTTTATATATTATTTTTATGCACTTTTGGGGATAAATTTTTAATTATATACTATATTTTTTGTGCAAAAATTTAGGAAACCTTATTTTTTACATTTTCAACGCAGCAATTTCTTAAATGACATCTGCCAGAAACAGAGCCCTGTGCCGGCGAAATTTAACGGCGGTGGTGAGTTAAATAAAAATAATCGGCGGCGTCTCTAAATCGGCCAGTGTTGCCAGCAAGTATGTTACTAACTACACATATCCTATCAACAAATTACACATCTGAAGCAAAATTACACATATTATAATTGAAATCGATTCAAAAGTAAACATTCAAAATAAAATGAATTATTTCAGCTTTAAAAGTGCAATCGGTTATTACTTTTTTTAATTGTAGAAAACGGCATATGGCTCATTAAATTTGTAATACTAAAATTTAAAATTTATAAAATAAATTATGACTCTTCCAATCCGCTTACGGCAATTTGATATTAAATTTAAAAAAGATTTCCGTTTTTTAAAAAAAATTTATTATATTTTAAGAAACAAACTGGTTTTTATAATCTGTAACAGTTTCATTAATACAATTTTAATATAACATAATTTTTTGTACATAATAATGATTGAAATTATTTCCATAAAATATTTATATAAATCTTTTTATAAAATTAGTTATTATTTACTTACTAATGATATTTTATCAACTAAATCCTGATTCAGTTTAAGTAATAATAAATTCTCTATGTTATTCGAGTTTTTATTAAATTTACGCTTCAACACCGCTATTGGCCAGGCATTTAAAGCTCTATTAATAGTTGATTGAGTGGCAGGTGCAGCCAATGAAATTTCAGCTATTTTTGCCAAAATCGGATTTTTATATTTTATTATTTTCCAATAATCCAAAATATTCGTACTGTATGGAAGTCTTTCTTCGAATTGTAAGTGTTCTAAAGCTTCTTTAAGCCATTCGGAGTCTACAGTATTTAGAGAAGTTTCATCATTAATAGTTATAGTATCCATTTTGTGTTTATCGGAAGTAGCCATATTTTCTGCTAGCTTTTTTTCGAGTTTTGTATAGCGATCATTATTATTTAAGTTTGAGATAGAGCTGTTTTTAATATCTGGTATTTTTTTTAATTTATTGAATATTTCTAGAATTTGAGTCTGTTAAAAGAAATATATATATTATGTTAAAAATAGCTATTCATTATCTAGTTAGATTAGTTCAGTTTTTTATTAATTTAAAAGAATTTTACAGGTGCTTACGTTCAAAATCGATTCAATAAGAGAATGTTTATTTTTCGATCATTTATTACAATGTGATAGAAAATGATTTCGGAAACTGACGATTTCAAATGGAAAAAAAATCTGTGATGTATTGAAAAAATTTGATTTTAATAATTTTGTATATATTTTTCATTTCTTTTTGTTTATATTTATCTAAAATTATTTGTTCATTATTCACATGGGCAGTGTTTTTTTAATTAAAATAAATCACTATTGCTAAAACGATTTTTGAAATCTATCGAAATTCATCACAAATTTACAAATGGATTAGATTTGTAAGCGTTCGGATTTCTTCACATAGCTGAATATTATTATCGTTTTTAATTTTTCTAAATTATATTCGTCAGCATTCTTAAATTGTCTTTTAAATCAGACTAATGAGTAGTCACATTCCCTTTTTGAATCGAACTCAACTAATCTACCAACCAGATATATTCTAATGAAAAATAAAAAATTACATTCTGCAAATTCGAACTAAGACTCACTATAGCCATATCCTTTTGTTTATCACTCAAGTGCATCGATCCCATATAACAAAATCTTGGATCCAAGTACAAAGCTGCCAAAAACGAAGCATTTTCAAATAAATTCAGTTTACGTTTACGCAATGTTTGCAGTAAATACAAAGCCAACTCATTGCTTAGGGACAATTCTTCCAATTCTGTTTCACATAACAGCCATTCCCTATAGAGATCACCCATTATAAAATTATTATTCGATTGTAGCATTAAAGCTGTATCAACAATTGGTCTAAAACTTTGCTCGAACTTTATAGCAAATTTCCAATCAACGTCTATCAATAAAAGACTGTTATTTTCCACCTTTTCTCGGACATTAAGTAAAGATTTGATCATATCATAAATGGAAAACCAACTTCTGCTGTTATCAAGTATTGGGATTTCTTTCATATTATATTGAGACATTTTCAGACGTAGACTTCTGACGGAATCGCGACTTTGACTTATGTTTTCATTTAATTGTTTTATTACATCACATGCTACGAAATGTATACCGTGGCCAGGAAATTGTTCACTTAAATGTTGGCAATATTCACTGTATTCAGGATGATTATTTAATACATCATCATTTTCTGTATATACCATATCATTTAGAGATTCCTTGACATTGTTAGCATTATCTTTTGTTATAGAATACACCCGACTAATATCTATTTGATAAGATTCCAGAATTTTTAATACCTTTTCTTTTAAATAAGTAGCTAAATGCTCATCTAATAATTCGAGAACGCTTAATGTTAAAACTTTCACTTCAAAATCTTTTATAAATTGAATATTTACCAACATAATATTGTTTTCCTTAGTACTTGCAATATCGAGTTTAAGATATATTAATCTATTGCTTACAATTTCTATTATTTTCTGTTTCATTTTAGCAAGTAATATGTCCATATGTTCGCCAATTGTTTGGGAATTGAAGTTAAACTCTGTGGTTAATTTCGTAGATTGTAGAGCCTTTTCAAATGTATAACCTTCTTGCAAATTTCTTATAGGTATTCTTAACTGCGTTTTAGTTGCTATCGAACAATTAAAAAATCCATTGCCGGAATCCAAAGATGTTATATTTAAATTATTTATGTGAGAATTGTAGGTGGTATTTTGTTCTTCATTATTATGATGGCTAAGTTTAATTTTTTTAAAACTTGTATTTTTTAAAGGCTGTAATGGTTCTATATGGGTTTTTGTGATGTTTGAAGGGTCATCTGTTTCGTGTTTTATTTTGCCGACTTCTTTATTAACGGCCTGTTTGATTTCCAAACTTCCTTTCTGAATATTTAAACAATTTTCATTGAATAAAGAGTCTTTATTTGTGTCTTCAGCCTGAAGTGGAGTTGAGCTATGAGGTTTGTGAGAACTACTATTAATATTTACTGCTACTGCTGTGCTAGCTTTTGGTATATCTGGGTTTTTTAAAGCAACACTATTTTCCTTCTTGTCTTTTAAGTTTATAGTTGTCGTATTTAGCTTTTTTTCTTCTAAGCACTTTTTATATTTCGCATCCAATTTAAAATCTTCACTATTATCCTCGAATTTTGGTGCTTTTCTCCTTGACTTTTTCTTTTTGTTTTCGCTAGCGTCAACACAAATGCTGTGCATTTGTTCATAGTGTCTTTTTATATTTCCCATAATATTCTTTAATTTCTTTTCACACATTAGACATTTTGCATAGTTGGTATCGTTAAGAATCTGAACAAATTTTTTGGCATCATATATTTTAAAACGTCCCATTATTTCGGAGCGAACACACTTTAATTTTCGCCAAAAAATTTTGCAGACTTCTATTGCTTTTTATTTGGAAAAATTTAATCTTTAGCTTAATAATAATTCTATATTTTCTTTGTATAATTTCTTAAAATATTTTAAATTTTGTAAATATATTTACAAAACCCTCACGTTTTATAATATGTTGTACATTATTATTATATTTTTTATTTGTTTTGATCGTACAGATGTTGCATAGCGTAATTACAAAGTGTTGAAAAAATTGTAAAACAGCAGTTCTTTCAAGGCTCAACTACATAGAATACTTTCGCTTCAACAGCGACTGACAGCTGCAGTAAAATAAATGCATTTATATGGAACGGAACCAAATCAGAACGTCAAACTTCTGCGTGAAGTACTTCAAAGATGAACATTTTTCAACTTTGAAGTATCAAAGAACGTAATTACATTTCGCACTTCATTTATTCCTATTTTAATATTTTTTCGATGAGTCGAAAATTTTTATTTGGAATTCATCATTTCAACTGAGAACAAATTTTAAATTATGCGTTTTTATTTTTTATTATATTGGATTTTAATAACAAAACTCATAGCATAATTATAAAGTACTTGCACATTTACAAAAACTAAAATGACTTGTATTTTAGTGTAAAACTATTGCACATAATGTCAAAATGCTATGAAAAGAATATCAGGGAAAAAAGGAGAGGAAAAGTAAAAATAACTGTTCTTACGTGTATACCTTCCAATTATACTATGAACAAAACTATGCAACGATTACGTTAATATCATTTATGCGTTGCGTTGCTGTCAGTCGCATTTGAAGCGAAAGTATTCACGCGCCGTCCACACACGCTTTTTTCATGTTCGAGCAATGAACAAAATTTTGTGCGCACATGCATTTGCTTAATGTGTAGAGCCAACATAATCATGTTTTGTTCTTGTTCGCACACACGCTTTTTTCATGTTCGAGCAATGAACAACATTTTGTGCGCACATGCATTTGGTTAATGTGTAGAGCTAACATGTTCATGTTTTGTTCTTGTTCGCACAATTGTTCGAGCAATCATGTCTACCATCAAAAGTCATTTTGCATGCAAGTGTAACGAAGTGACACTGTCGGCAAAAAATTATGATTTGTTCGACAAATGTTCTGCCCACTCAAAACAAAATAGAAAAAATTGTGTGTATTTCTCTTCCGACGTTTTGTTCATGTGCGAACAAAAAAAGGCTAGTATAGACGGTACGTTAAGAGAGAAAAATTTGTATTTGAACATTAATAAGCATTTCCTTTAGTAAATGTTGCATGTACATACATACATATAATTTTTTTTTACATTTTACTTTTCTTTTGTTTTCTATTAAATTGATGCCTTTTCGAATAACTTACGTTACAAAAGTCAAAAGCATGTATAAAAGAAAAAAAATATATATTTTTTTTAGCAAATTAAATATATTTTTATTTTTTACATAGTATCAAAAAATATTGCTTTCATAGGGTTTGTTTTTACACACAACTTAAAAACTACACACTAATTTTATTCGAATTTGGCTTCTTATAATCTTCATCTAAGCTCAGCTGCACGCTTATCAGTAACAAAAAGAAAAGACCCCATACACAAAACTATCTCAAATAGTAGTTCAGAGTTCAGTATGTTTAAATATAGTCTTCTCTATATTCTCTTGTATTTTTTCAACTTTACGCGATTGTTTCTTAATAGTATCTTCCATATCTTCAAAGCGATTAGATTTGTCTTTATGTTTTTCATTCTTATACTTTTCCTTTTGTAAAGCATGTTCAGCGTGTAAGTGACGCAATTTCAATAGTCGTGACTCAAAATGATGAAGTTCACTTTTAATAGAGGACAATTCTTTATCAGTAAAATTACTGGCTTGAGCGACACGCCATAAACCCTGTACTTTAGGTTCTATGAAATCTTGACTATGAGGACCGGCAGATACTAAACGCTCCAACCGGTCATAGTGATCCTTAAGGCCACGATGATGTTCACGAACTTCATTAATGTGATTTTCATATTTCTTGGCGGTGGAAGTGGGAGTCTCGATTTCATTGTCATTAGGATCGTTGTTAATCATATTAAAATTTTCCAATTCATCTTCGTTGATGGCATCTGTAAAAAAATATTGAATTTTAATAATAATTGCAATGAAAGTAGCGAAGTAATACATACTTTCATGTTTATTAATATCCACTTGTGTTCCTATATTCTCCAACAAGCTATAATAAACATCTACCTTATCCTGATGGTGTTGAAATTCTTGCTTTAAAGAGTTTAGTTCTTCTGCTGTGAATCCTGAAACTTCAGCCTTTTCCCATAACTTATTCAATTTCTTATCTTTAAAAAGACTTTTGTTTATATGACGTTCTTCAGGATCATGGAATTTTTTATAAGGTTTAACTTTGTCCTTATCCTGGGTGTCTTCAAAGTGCTCCAATAGATCATAGGAACTCATTATACCAATTAATTTACGTCGAAGTTCATTTTCCTTAAGGCCATCTTTGTCTTTGTGCTGAGAATTCAGTTGCTTCCATGCAATTTCTTCTTTATCTTGAATTTTTAACTCCATATACAAAGATTTTAATTTGGGTTCTGTTAATCTCTGAAAAAATTTTGTTTTTTTATTATAATATTTATTTTTAATACAATTTTAACTCACATTCTGGGCTTTAGCCCACACCAAATTCAATTTAGCCATGCGGAATGGTCGTTGCAGTGTCCGGAAATCGGGATCGTATGTCTCAGATCTCACTTGTTCGAAATGCGGGTCATTTGCTTCTCGAGAATATTTTTTAGCTTTTTTATCTGCAAATGTACACGAACAAAGAAGTAATATGGCAATTACACACAATTTAAAATTTAACATTTTGTAATAAATTAATCACTTCCCGTAGAAGTTAATAATAATAATAATACATCTAATATTTTTTTAATACAAATTTAGTAGATAGACCTGCGCCGAACAATTTTAACGGTATCGGCGGCTTTCCTAAAAATTGTTGGCGGCTGATCAAAATCGGCTGTTAGCCGGCCAACAGAACAACTTGCTATTTCATAATTTTCGTTTTAGCATAATTTTGTTCATTAAAACAATAACAAAAATTATATAAAAAATGTAAACAAAACGCACATAGAAACAAACGCCATGTAAAAAAGATAAGAAATATGAAAAAAGCTGTCTTTTCAACTCTACCTAATTAATATTCCTTGGTTTCACTTTTCATGTTAATGTTTCATATTTCATTCTTTCCTTCAGTAATATTCTTTTCAGCTGATTTGAAGGTGTTTATTATTTATGAAATAGAATTCACTTGTTTCTATTTCATTTATAAATGAAAGAAAAGAATCTTTCCTTGGTTTCTATTCCATACATACTTCAGTAAATGAAAGGTAAAAGAAAAAAAATTAGTTTTTGTTTCCAAGGCTTAGAGTAATTCTACAACAAATACAACAACAAAAATGTTCTCTCATTGGTTTTTTTAAATATAAAATATTGCTCATTGAAACAATAACAAAATGATATAATAACGTATTCAAGGATTATAAATTTGTCCCAAAAATTCCCTCAAAAAGGGATTTATCTCCATTGGACTTCGCTGCTTAAATTTGGGAATCGTTCCTCTATATACATTCTTACGCCGGCCAACATCCGATTTTGTATCACCGCCGATAGTTAAATTGTTCGACGCAAGTCTCCGGTTGGGAGTTTTTTTCACAACACGGTAAATAAAACAGTCGGTTGACTTTACTGTGTACGGTGTGGTTTTTATTACAAAAAAATAATAAATAATAACTGAAATAAGAAAAATAATAATTATTTAACTATTACGTGTATTATTTTAATAAATTCTATTTTTAAGTTATTATAACAAAGGCTTTATCATTGTAAACATAAGTAAAAAATGGCTACGTTACCGCCACGTAAAAACCCAACACCAACTCGTATATCTAAGCAACATTTAACGCCTTTACAAACTTTACTTCAAATGGGCTTCCAAAAACATAGAGCGTAAGTTATTACTTTTTTGTTAAAGAATTATTTTCATTCAAATTGTATTATAAATTATAAAAATATGTACAAAATAGAATGATAATTGGGTATGTTATTGATTTTATTCGTTGCATTGCTTAAGCTTCTTCATTGTAAGTGTAATTCGCCTTCGGTTGATAACACTTATTTTTAACAGAGTTGCATGCATAGACCTACGCCGACCGGCTTAACAGGTGGTAAAGTCAGACGCCGATAATTATGTATTTAGATGATGATGGCTCTTATAAATAACAAATAAAAATATAACAAAATAATGAATTTATTTATTTTTCCTTACAGTCAAGAAAATATCTTGGTACTCATTTACCCTAACCTAATTCACTTATATAAAGGTTAAACTTTAACCGTTAAAGTATCAATTTATAGCTGTTAATTGCGCATTTATAAAAATAAAAATATCAAAGCTTAACAATTTTTACATCGTTATTTTCAATGATAAAAGCACTATAAATGGCGAAAAAATCAAATAAATCGGAGCTGAGTTAGGGAGGTTTATTTATGCCAACATTTTTTATTCAATGAACGTACTTTTAGCTAGGAAATATTGTTAAAAAATGTTGAAAAGTTTAGAAGTTATAGGCTTTTGAAAAACGTATTTGCCTGTGAAACTTAATTTTTGAAACTAAAACTAAATTCTCTAAATACTTTATTAAGATTTCCATTAAGAATTGCACTTCTTCTTAAAAAAGAAATAAATGTCAAAAAAAAAAAACGTTTGAACTCTAACAAT
>MINK01185434.1:7139-24591 GCA_001735545.1 Phormia regina
ATAATTGATAATCACTTTAACGTGCATAAATCCCGTATATAAAAGTTTATTTTGTCTGCTCAATACCATGTTCTCAAAAAGAAGAAAATATATTTTAATCATAACGATAGCATTCATTGACATTCTGCTTTACTTGGTTCTTTGTGTTCCTGTTCGATATACATATTTTCTCCTTTCAATATTTATGCCTGTATTTGGTTTAATTTTTTACGACCTTTAAATTATAATGAAACTTTTTTATTAAATATTTTATTCGCTTACCACATGACGAGGTTTTTCTGAAATTTTACTGAATATGTGTTTTTTATTATTAATGATTTTTCTTCCCTTTTTGTCGATTTAAAGTTTTATTTTTTGTAACAGTTTATACTTTTGTTAACAAAAAAAAACAGAAACTTCCAAAATTGTCAATCAATGAATACTTCCACCATTCGATGTCAGATTGTAACTATTATGCGAATTGTATGTATATGTATGTATATGTATGTGTGTATGTTTCTCTTTAATAGCTTTAAAGTCTCCAAATCATTACTACTATTTATTATCGTTGGCAGTGTCACTTTATTTAAAATGACATTATGCTGCCAATTTTTATTATAATTTCAATAGAAATTTTATTTTAAAAACATATGAGAAAAAGTGTAGCAACCAAAAAATAAAAAAATAAAACACTCGATTGAAAAAAGAGAAAAAACTTTTTAAAAGTCTCACACATCCCCGACAAACACGAACGTGGACAGCTAAAATACAGAAAGAGATGCTACCAAATGCACTAAATCATGACAGACCAAGAAAAAAGTTTTTTTTTATCTTTAAATGTAGTCAAATTGTTTGTAAAATAAGTAAAAGTTTTTCTTTTTTTCGATGGGTTATAAAATTAAAAAAAAAAATGTAAAGTTTGATAGTTACTGACAATTCTATCAAAAACAATTTAAAGTGAAATTTATATAATAGTCACTCATGTTGAGATATTATTTGAAACTTCATATTTAAAATTTAATGAAAAATCTATAATGCTATTAGTCAATATTATAATGAAAATTTATAAACCGATATACAAGAACCGACTTGAAAACAAACGAAGTCCAAATTTTATATATGATCTTCAAAAGATCTAATAACGCATTATGGATTATATTTTAGTTAATACAAATATTCTGCTTATTAATGGACCGATCTCATATATCCAAGTTATCAGAGGCTTCATTATACAAAAATATATACCTAAACTTATTGTGGAAATTACAAATGACATAATAAACTAAGACATATTCCTGAAACCTGTGTAGGGTATAAAAGTAAATAAACAAATACATATAAAATGAACTACTATATGTATACGTGTTGAAGTATAAATATGCTGAATTTAAAATCTGTGGTTTTATTTTTATTGAGCACAAAACAAAATTCCATACAGAAGGTTAAGGTAAAGTTTTACCTTTTCAATAATCAAATTTTTCTTGGATTAAATATTTATTTCCTTTAAAGCTTAGGGCTATTTAATCAGTAAGGATTTAAAGGTTGTTTTGGTAATAATTGTTGTTTATATAAAACTAGCATATAAGAATGCCAGGATATATAATAATATTTTAAATAAAATTATTCACAAACAAATCACAAAATCTTAAAAAAACACATATGTATGTAAACAATATTTTGACGCTTTCCCTTTCCATAAATGATGTTAAAGATTTGAGATCTGTAAGAATTTCATAGTATTTTAATGCTTCAGGTATTAAATAAAAAAAAAATATCAGAAAAATAAAAAATGATTCGGTTGCGACGAAATTGGAATTGGTTTCAATTAGTTTTCAATTCAATTTCTTTTATTCAACAAGAAATTTTTAATAATAATTTTTTTTCATGTCGAAGTCGCTATCTTGTGTGGGAGCTTAGAAAAGCCGCAAAAAATACGATTTTCGGTATGTTGTTTGCCGATATCTCAATTATTTATCATTTTTATTGGCGTTCTTCTAAGAAACATTCTATTAAATTTAATATATAAAATATATATCAGATATCTTTATATCGACTCCTCTATCAATAAGGATCCAGTATATGTATATTTTGGGGTCTTATATGTAGCCTTTACAGATGCGGTAAAGGGAATAAAAATAGCATATATACGAACTTAGGTAAACGAAATTTTTCACAATACTTTAAACAATATTTCTCTCATATACCCAAAGTCTTGTTCTCGAAAAACGAATAAAAGTCGAGCCAAACTTCAAGCGAAAATGTTCTTTTAAATGTGAGACTTATTTTTTCTTTATTCTGTAATTTTACAGAAATATTTAAGTCTTAATAATCGTATTTAATATATAGAAGTTAAAAACTTTTTTTAGTCTTTTAAATGCTTATGATGGTCAATGAAGACATTTTGTAGCTTAAATAGATTATTTTCTAAAATTTTAGATCATCCTCTGCAACTGTTTCATACATTTCAATTCGATCGGAGCAATAGTTTATCATATACATATTTATTACCAAATATTTGCCTTAATCCCCACTGTGCTACGTTTATAAAGAAATAAATTAATTAAACTTCTAAGTAAAAATATTTTAATTCCAAAGCTATAATATCGTCATAAGCATTTCTCTAAATTTTATACAAAAATTTTAAATATTTTTAGTTTTTCATAAACTTTAACGGAAGATTACCGAACAATCTGTTTTACTTTTACATCATTTACATTTCAATTCAACTATAGTTAAAATATAAAAATACTTTTCCTTGGTATTTTATAAATAAATTAAGTATTTCTAATTAAATTCCTCATTTTCATGCAAGGGGTTTGCTTACCTTTTCTTTTATTTTAACCTCTAGATTATCCACTATGTGGTAGTTTATTAGTGGCTGTGGTACCTTATGATGCATAAAAATATTTAATTAAATGAAATAAAATAAAATGTTACCGTAAAAGATGAAGTTTATGGTCATAAAATAAGTGCAGCATATGTTTTGTGGCTCCATCTAATATAAAATGAATTTATATTTCCACATTATCCTTATACCGCATATACATACATACAATCTTCGCTATACTTACTATACAATACAATACACCTGTATAGGTATTACAATCACTAGCGTGTGGTATAGAAATTAAAATCCTTTGAAGAATACAAAATCATAATACAGAGATTTACTAGGGAATCCCAACAAAATTTAAAAAAAAAACAACAACAACAATTTCAAATAACAAAAATATGTTTGATGCAAACAACTACAGAAGAAATGTTTTAATATTAACAAAAGTTAAAAAAAAAAAATATTTACTTATTATTTACTTGTAGTTTATGTAATTTTTATCATACATATTATTTCTATGTATGTAACGATCCATATTTAAACCCCTGAGTAAATGAAAAACAAATTAACCACAAAATATAAAAGAAAGAAAAAATGAATTAAAGAGTATAACCAGTAAAACAAAAAAAAAACAACAACAACATAAAAAAGAAGTAAATAAAATGTTGAGGCAAGTACGTACATTGTACTAAAATAAAAAAAAGAAAAAACGACAAAAAATTTTCAGAATTTCTGCCATTAAAATATACAATGAAACTTAACTAATTTGCATAACATCAAAAAACATTTGGTTAAAAATGTGAAAATGTAAAGCAAAGAGGAAAAAATATATATGTATGTATGTAACACAGAAATAAAATAAAACCAAAAAATTAAATGGAACTAAAGGTACTAACTACCATTGTACTTGTATTGTTTTAAGTGCAAATTGTATAACGAAAAAAAATGAATAAAAGTAAAAATTCAAAACACACAGGTGGTGGATGGATATTTACCGGGAAAATACTTATAATAAACCAGAAAATATGTTACAACACACTTACACAACTTTTGTTTTGTTATTCCCCACACACTCGTTCAGGCACTACCCAAAAGGACACAACAATAAAACCAATTTTAAGCAACTTTAGTTTTTGGAAAATATATTTTTTGCTTTTTCTGCAACCTTAGAGTGTTTAGTGCGGTATGAGTAAATAAAACTGTAATAAACAACAAAATGAGACTTAATTAAAGAAAAAAAAAATTGTGAAATATTAAAAAAAAAACTTGATATTGTTTAAACCTAAGTACTTTTTCTTCTGAAAGTAATGTCGATTTAAGGTTTTATTAAACACTATTCCCTAAAAAACATCACCAATTAACAAATATATGGACAATTATCAAAAAAAAAAATATATGGCACATTAAAATCCTTTTGTACAAAGATAAAGTGACTCGAATGCATGGCGCGAAAGTTATGGCGGTTCAAAGTTGATCATATAAAAATTTTAACAAACTAGAAGTTTATGTACAATTCTGGTCAAAATTACACGTAATATCAAAACCTACTGAGTTATTGTAAAATTAGTAAAATTTATGATATTTTCAGTGTTTGCAGCATATTATAGGGTTTCTTAGTAAAATTTTACAAAATTTTCTTTTCAATAATAATCGCGACTTTAAAAATTTTGTCAAAAATTTTTATTGAACCTAAATTATTGCTCTATACATTGAGTAAAAATATATTTTGTTAGAGTTTATTACATGGAAATGCTTTTTAATTTTGTGATCCTTTTTTAACACATAAAATATTTATCTCTCACAAATTTTTTGATGCTCCTCCGAATTTTCATTAAGCATAAAAATCACCTACTAATAAAAATATAAAAATACAAAAATAAAAAGTGTAATTTTTGCATAATTTTCAAAAAGTCCATAAAATTGTTGTTTTTTTAATGCTCCTCCGATTTTGTTATGTAAAATGCAAAAAACAAAGTTTACTATGTAATTCCATATAAAAATTTGAATGTGCCTGACTTTTTGAAAAATTTTCTCAATTGTTTTTCAAACTTTGGCTATTTCGGTCACATCAATAAGAAACAACGCAAAATACCCATAATTACAACAGGAACAAATCCTTATCTCAGATTTTGTTCTCGGTAGAGGGGTGCACAGACCGCGGCTGAAAAACTAAATATTAAAAAAAAAGGTTTTTGTAATCAAAACTTTACTACCTTATTTTAGTTGCTAAAAGTCTGCACAACAGCAAAGATGGTGCAGACTTTATGTACAAAGTTCCATTACTTTACCTATGATAGAGTAAGATCAAAAAGTATAAACGCTTGAACACAAATTGTAGAAGAAGGTAGTTTTTATTAGTATCTCTATATTCTTGAAATTTGAAAAACAATCATGGTTAGAAAAAGAAACCTATTGTGGTAAAATTATGCACTGTATTAGTTTCAAGTCTTGTGAATTCAGATCTATAACCAGTTTGTTTAAAATATTACTACCACAAAAGTTATTAAGGATTTAGTCAGTTTCAGCCAGATTAAAAATTTTTGATAATTGCCCATATATGAAAATTATTCATTCAATTAAAAACTTGTTTAAATTTGCACCTTTCACCAAAATGATTATATCAATTAATAAAAAATTTAAAAAAATTTAAAACAGAAAAAAATGTTCAATTAAATCTTTTATTAAATCAATTGAAAATCTGTATAGGAAATATAATTATAATCAAATTCATTTTTATTTTATTTTTACTTGAATATACCTATTCATTAAATTTTGATACAAAATTAAACAACTGTGTTAATTGGATTTTTCTCTGTTGAAATACACTGAAATAAATTCTTTTTGCACAATTTCGTGGTTTAAAATTTAGCAAAATTATTAATAATAAAAAACATATGGACATTTGGAATCGTTTGCAGAAAAAAATTAGTAAATATCGGTTTTAAGTTGGATTATGAGGTCATTTAAATATAATATTTCTAACAAAAAGTGAATTTTTTTAATTTTATGTTAACACGATATAACATACAGGCTGTTAAAGTTTATTATCTTGTCTATGTAAAAGTTTAAAGAACTCATAATTCCTACATATCAAAATCCAATTCAAAAATTTCTATACATTTGTGTACAGTGCTTAACAGCAGAAAGAAAAAAGAAACTTTTAAAAATTATCTCTTATAGCTAAAAAGATACTGAATTTTAATTTTAGATTTTTTTGCCTCTACTTTTTTTTTTTTTTTGGTTTTTCAGGAATGAGTCTTCATTTATATGGTAATTTTTTCAAATTTTCTGGAATTTGTAATATATTCTGGAATAATTTGCTGAAAATTTAGAGAGAAGTGAAACTTTGAAAATAATTTTCTTTACATATTTCTTTACATTATCACATATCTGAAGAATTGTCTCAAATATAATCCTAAAAGTTTACTTTTTTGCAATTAAAATTTTTTATGAAATTAAAATTTTTGGAGAAACTATTAAGATAAGAAAAATATTACAGATTTTTAACACCTTATAATTTAATTGATTGTTTGAAGAAAAGCAATGACAAAATGAAGAGGCAATGCGGTTTTTTACTCAAAAATAAATTTTATTCCGGTCCATAAATATGACGTCTCAAAAATCAATTTGTTCATAACTTCTAAAATATACACAGAAAAAAGACACCAATTAACAAATATATATGAAAATAATTCATTCAATTAANNCTCACCAAAATGATTATATCAATTACTAAAAACTATAAAAAATACAAAACTGAAAAAAATTCCCAATTAAAAATTTGTACCAAAATTTATTTTTTATTATTAAATTTTAATGCAAAATTAAGCAACTGAGTTAATTGTAAAAAAGACGGTAATAATTTTTTCTGTGTACATACATTGTAGAATTCTTATTTTTATTTCATTTACTTCAAAAGTCAAAATTAATAATATAAAGATTAAAGCTTTATATCTCTCGAAAAATGGTATTTTAAAATTCTTAAATTCCTTTCTATATTTATGCGAAAATTCAAGTTCAATCCTCTATTGGTTTAGGAGTTATGAAGCAAAATATAGAAAAAATCACATTTTTTCTATGTAAAATTTAAAATGTTTACAAAAATTATTATGAAATTAATTTTTTTATGAGCACATACTTACTAAAAAAGTAATAATAATAATAATAAAGTGTTACATAACTTCTGGACTAAATGAGTTATATTAATATTATATAATTTTTTAGCATTTTAAAAATATCGTTTTCGGACATATAATGGTTTATTTCTTGTCCTATTTCCACCTTTGAACTTTTGATTTAAAGTAACCCACTATATATCACTTTTAAGGAAATGTCTTATTTTTAAAACTACACTAAAATTAACTTTTTATTTCCTATAGCTTAGGAGGTATTAATAATTGGATTTTATTTTTGTCCATAACACCTAAACTAAAGAATGCTCCAACTTTAAACTTTATATCCTTATAGAGAAAAGTTATGTTAACAATATATAGTTTTTTCTTAAGCATTTTAAAAATACCGATTTTTGAAATATAATAGTTTTAATTTTTGTATCGCCAGCTTTTACCTTTGAACTTTTTATTTTTAGCAATAATTAAAAATCTACCATGTATATAACAACTTATTCATAGTTATTTATTTATAAAGTTTTTGATTTTTTTTCAGTTTTTTAAACCGCCATATTTCCGGACCGAGTTTTTGAAATTTCACGGTTCGGAAACACTTCCAATGCTCAAGGCTTTTAATGAATTTCTTTGAAATCGAAGTTTCCTCAAGTTTCAATTACAGCACTGGTTAAAACTTTAAGTACACATGAAATATATATTAAAAAAATAATAATAAAATAAAGTATAATTAATGCTCAGGTTTATATCATTTAGACAGAATCTCTGAATTCAAATTAAAACTTTTATTTTAAATATTTTTTTACAAATATTTATCTACGCGCTAAGTAAACAACATCATTAGCTGCTTAATATGTATCAACAACTCTTAACTCTGTAATAAGAGAAATATTTCCCCTTTTTGTTCATAAATAAACTTTATACTTTAACATAATAGTTTCTTAACTCTTCTATTAAATAATACAAAAACTTTATGAAAGTCATAAAGTAAAGGTTTTTTTTTTTTTTTTAAGGGAAGCAAATAGTTTTTTTTTTATTAAATTAATATTGATGAACACAGTTTAGAAATAAATTGACTGGCGTTTGATTTTTGTACCAATTGAATGGTGCTTTTTGGACTTTTACACATCATAAACTTTTCTACCACCATCAAATTGTTTAATACTTAGTTTTGTACTAAATTTATGATTTTTTTGTTTTTTTCTTCTTTTACTTTTAGTTTGGTTAATCAATCAATGCCGAATGCAGGTCAAGTACGTATGACTCTACGTAAAGCGCTGAGTGTTTGGGAAAGTAACTCGAAACTGACATTCCGTGAAGTGTACAGCGATCAAGCAGATATACAAGTATTATTTGCCAAGTAAGTAACAAACAAATACTAAAAACAGGGTTATAAAGTCAAAAAAAAATAGTAGAAAAAAAGAAATATAACAAATACATAGAAACCCATAAAGAACCAAAAGAATAGTGTTAAAATGCCACAAAAGAAAACAGAACAAAAAAAATCATGTACACAAGAAAAACCCATAAAACTTGGAAAGAGAAAGGAAAAACACATAAAATACCACTAAAACCAGACGATAAAACACGCACAGAAATTCCTATAATCATGCACACTAACACAATACCATAAACACACTAGTACATGCACCTGTTTAAATTTACTAATACTATTAAAGTTGTTGTTTTTTAGCTTTTTTTCTCTTTTTCATAAGGAGGTGGAGCAGAAAACAAGTAACGTTGAAAATATAAAAAATAAAAAAGAAAACTAAAGTGAAATTGCACAAATCTCAATTTGAAATAAAGATAAACATTTGAAAGGACTTAAGGAAAGAAATAACGGATTTTATTAAAACACATACACATAATACTCATACATGTTTAGAAACGCAATATCAGTGCATTCATAAAATACAAAAAAAAAGTGCAGCTACACACGCACACACGTTCATAAACATTTATGATAAATAATGCCAAGTTATGAGGATTTTGTGAAAAATAAAAATAAGAAAATAAAATAAAAAATAAAAATAAGTATTTTGCAAACATGTTCATTTTACATAAATATTTCTTATATTTTCTGTTAAACTTCTGCAAAAAGATAAAGAGTGAAAAAAGCTAATATCTCTATATTTGTTTTTGGTCATAAAGAAAACTTTATTACTTTTTAAAATGGAAAACGAAAATAAAATTTTAAACTTCTGTTTAACAAATATATTGATAATAATTTTGCTTAAAATATTTATAAATTATGTGTTATGTTTCCAAAATAAATATTTATCGCTTTTAAGGAGTTTTATGTAGATCAATTTTCATTGACTTAAGTATATAGAAAAATTTTCTATAGAAAATGTATCGAGAAAAATATATTTACTATTTCCACCTGGATTTGCATGAGATTTACAATGAGAAACCTACATAAGTCTAATACTATAAAAATATGATGTATATGTATACAGCTTCAGTTAAGAGATTTTGAATTATATGTCATTTTATAGTGCATAGTGAGGCAGAATAGATAAATTGTGGAAATAAATCTGTAACTTCTGATCAGTTGGTTGGATTTACATGAAATTTGGAATAGGTATAGAGGAGTGAGCAATGTTATGTTTGGAAGAGGGACCCAACACACCCTTCAGGAGCAGTTTAAAATTCAAAGTGGCGAAATATGTCAGAAATCGAGTAAATACTACTTTTAAGTTTTGAAATTATGGCAACATTCTAAATATTTTTATGAAAACTCATATCTTCAAAAGAAAAAGATAATTAAATTACTATTCGTCCTTTTATCAAGGATATTTAAAAAACATTTCCTTCCATTTTTGTAGTGTTCCCTGGAGTTAGCATTAACATATAAAAAAGATAGAGTGGGACCATGAGGGGATGCTGAGAAAACTAAAATTTAGTAAAAAATCATTTATTTCAGTAATAATCAGGGACCGTAAATAACGATTATTACCATTTTTTTAAATGAAAAAATCATAATGATCTATAAACTTCAGAAATATGTTGTAGAACAATTTTATTACTTTTTTGGGTCGTGCTATCGAATTATGTAATAAACTTTTATTTTTTTGATTTTTATAAAAAAAAACAATAAATAACAATAATTTTGGATTTTTATTTTTGGCTCAAATTAAATTGATTATTTTTTGACTTTTATTTTTCGCTCAAAAAATAATATTTATTTTTGATTTATATTTTTTGCTCAAAAAATTATTTTTATTTTTGATTTTTATTTTTTGCGCTCAAAATTTTCAATCATTTTTTCTTAAACGTTATAATTATTTTAGTTATTTTATTTTTATGAAATCTTGGTAGATCAAAATATATGTTATCGTATTTATATTAAATGGCAGAAGTGTTCATGCTATCCATATAAGCGTAAATAGAGCGTTTAAAATTGATTTTGTGTGACTTCAGATATAATATGTTTTCTGATACTTTGTTAAAAGTTTTATTTGTTAATGGAAATTAAAATCAGATATATAGTTTTATTAAATGTTAATTTGACATTTTTTAAATATAAACACCTAAAAAATAAAACTTCTTAATAATTAAAGTTTATTTTTTAATAAAAATGACTCAATATATTTTGAGCAAAAAATAAAAATTATTTTTTGAGTAAAAAATGGAAGTAAAAAAATAATCATTATGATTTGAGTAAAAAATAAAATTCAGAAATAAAGGTTATTTTATGAGCAAAAAATAAAAGTTTAAAAATAATCAATTTACTTTGAGCGAGAAATAAAAATCTAAAATAATTGTTATTTTTTTAGTAGAAAATAAAAGTCAAATAATAATCATTAAATCATGATTCTTATTATAAAACTCATAATCGTTACGGTCCCTGATATTATATAAAAGCATTTTGAAAACCTGCACGCATTTATAATTCGAGTGCGTATAATATTCTCGAAAGCTCTACTGATATTTTGATGTATATATTATAAATTTAAGTTTAAATCGACATTCTAAAGGAGAAATGGTCGATGTTATTTTGACTCAGAATATAGATTTGCAGAAATTATAAAAGGAAGAGTAAAATTTGTATGTATATACCGTTCTGTGGTGAACAAAAGTAATACTTCGGAAGTTTAAAAATGTTCTGTTGTAAATTTAAATAACAAAATTCATTAAAAATTTATTACACTTTTGGTGACTACAGCCTCTGATAAATTAAATGCTAAGTAACACATTACGGTCTACAAGTTATATATTAGTAAAATTAATACCTTAATTAATATAAGATTGTGAAAATATATCAAACCTCAGGGCGGTTTTAAATATTAAGAATTACAATTTAAATTTTGGTGTTTATTTCCTTTTGTTCATTACTGTATTGATATACGGAAAATGTACAACACGCATATGTTGCCCCTAATTCTCTTTCTCTTATACCTTTTCCCTTAAACAAGTAATTATTCTCATACATACAAATACTTAAATATACATATATGTATGTACATATGTACATACATACGTATGTATGTATGTGTACACTAAAATACGTAATTGCCAAAGTGAAGACTTTGAGAATAAGTAATAAATATGTATGCAGTTCCAATATATTCTAGCACCCCCCCTTTTACCATTATAATTAAGACTCTTACCACTCGATATGCAACTAAAAACAACAACAGCAACTAACTAATTTGAATTCGCAACTTTTAGTGCGCTTTAATACATGTGTTTATTTACAAAACTTTTAACTAATTTAACATGAAACTACAAATAGTTGAAACTAACAAATAAAAAAAAAATAATAATAATAATAAGATATCAATTGTTTAGTAACAATAAATCATACGAAGTACTAAAGTATTAACTAGTAACTGACTATAAACTAAACTAAAAAACAACTAACGATAATATTTTTTTTATAGGTTTTATGAGGTGGAAATTTATTTATTTGAAAAGGAAAAAAAAAAAAAAAGAATTACTTCGAACTAAAAAATCAAATAAACTAATTGCATTTAATTATTTGACTTGTTATTGTAATGAGTTGTGTTAGCCAAATGTAATAACTTTTTAAATGATAAAAAATAAACAATTTTGAAAATAAATTTAGGGGTAAATAATTTTAAACTTTAATTCATATTAGAGCCGAATTTTATACTTAATAAAACTTTAAAGTTTATTACTTACTAAAATTGTATTTGAAAATGCTATTAAATAATCAATAAATCACATGACATATATTGTATTACCTACTCATACATATAAATATTTATTAATATTATTTACATATACCTCTCTCTTACTCTTCTCTACAATTTCTTACTGACTTATTTCATTATTTTGTGTGTAAAATAAATTTTACACGATTCAAATGTTGTAAATATATATGTAGTTATGTTAAGGTTTGTTAACAAATACATACATATATACAAATAAAACAATTGCATTAAGTGCTACTTTCTTTATATTACCTTTTTTGTTACTCTGCTATTTTTTTTTTTATTTTATTTTTTGAAAAGGCAGACACTTTCTTACGTATTCACTTGTTCGTCAAGAATCATTTGTTCCTTTTAACGTTTTTCAACTTGAAGCCAACTACGTGCTTTTATTTAAACCAACCAAATGGTTAAATAACCAAACAAACAACAAATGTTGTTACATTTAAAATTATTGTTCTCCAAACACTCTGACATAATACCGAGAACCAAACAATACAACAACAGTAAACAAGTGAAATATTACTTGAACTAAGTATTCCGAGTGAATTAAGTTTTAGAGTATTTTGTTATTGTTATACATTTAATATGCATAAACCTAAATTTTTTTTATATAAAATATAAGAAATTATATACGAGGTTGGACTACAATGAATAAATGAGTTGGAGAAAAGTTTTATTAAAAGTAAATTTTTCGTTATATTTGTGTAAAGATCAAACCTCGTATATTTTTCATTAAATTTCTTATAAAAATCAGATTTTGAAAGGAACTAAAATGTAAAATGCACTACGATTATAAAATACCAAGGAAATTTTGTATACACACACACACACATATATATATACATACATATTAAAACATCAATAAAATGTTTTTATTATATAAATAAGTAAAATAAGCCAAAAAAATATATAATTTTCATAGTAATTTTTTATGGCCTTCAAATCAATCATTTTTTTAGAAATAAAAACTAAATGTAAGTTTTTTTATTTAAATATAATTTTCTTTTAGTCCATTACATACATGTGACTCAGAAAGAAGTCTCTTTAAGTTGTCACACAGTGTGTCATTCTGGCAATTTTAATGAAATTTCACATACCGATATATCTTAACAAAATTTAAAAGATTTTTGTATGAATAGATTCTGTTGAGATCTAAAAAATTATCTTCGTATTTTTTGAACTAAATTGGTGATTTTTTTTCGCTAAAGCGGTTTAAAATTTTATCCGATTTTCTTTAGCAAAAAATAAGATATTTTTTTTTTATTAAAAATCTTTCGGAAACAAATAAACAAATTTTGTCTTCTTTTCAATTACATATATTTAAGATATGGAAATTTGTTAAAGACATTTTGAAAAAAAAAAAAAAATTGCCGCAAAAAGATTGATTTGCGATTGATTAATTTGAGATTGAATAATAAATCGGTTAAGATATAACGAATCAGAACCAT
Source organism: Phormia regina (assembly GCA_001735545.1). NCBI lineage: Eukaryota > Metazoa > Arthropoda > Insecta > Diptera > Calliphoridae > Phormia > Phormia regina. The sequence goes on from MINK01185434.1 coordinate 20,704, forward strand.
TTTTAATATTTTAATACAAACTCGAAACTTAAAATTACATCCGCCTCTACTATTAATAGTCATAGTTGCATGTAAGGGTAAAAGGTGAAGCTTTCGACACAGGAGCAAATTCGTTTTTACTTATTATCTCGAAAACGATGTAAAATTGTTTATGTTAATAACTTATTTTCTTAGTTTCTAACTTTACATTACAAATCATTGTTCTATCAACCTTTTTATATTTTCAATTAAAGATTTTTTGTTTTAATATTCCCTGTGGAAAAATTTTGCCAATTGTATTAACTGATCGTCACCAAGCTTCTATTTGAGAACCAGTTGACTCAAACACACTCACTTAGCAACTCGCGCGAAATAGGCATCAGTGGTTAACGTTGGAGAATATAAAGCACAATACGCTAGATGAGCTCGGGTTCGATTCTGGTTGACTCGATCGAAATCTAATAAAAATAAAAAAATTTTAAAAAGTGAAAAAAATCCGAATTTTCATCAAATTTTTATTACATTAATCAAGACTGAACTTGTCCTTTTCGATTAGTCCCGTGTAAAAGTGACAGGTTTCTCTCATATAAAGTTCCGGAACTGAGACCGGTCACTAACCCTGAGAACCTTTCACGTAACTTGTTTTAAACCGGTTCTTTTTACTCTAGGGTTCTTATAAATATTTCCCTGTGGCAATTTTCTATGATAACTTTCATTAGTGTTGTCAGATTATAGGATTTATTCCCAAATTGTGGATTTATTTTTGGTAACGGGGATAAAAAATTTGGTTTGAGGTCTTTGGGGATATATTTAAAGACTTATTTCTTTTAAGTTAAAAAGAAATAGAAAAAAACTTAATTTTCCGTTGGATATGAGGAGTTGGGTATGATAAAACTATATTTGTTTCAACAACAGTATGCTGAAGACAATTTTATGACTGAAAAAATAATTAACAACTCCAAAACAAAATGATTATTGTACGGATTGGCAATAAAATACATTTTTGAGTAATTGATGTTAAATTCAGACTTCAACAAGTAAATAATTGTTTAAAGTTCAATTAAAGTGAATGAAGAATAATTGAAGCAATAGAATCCTACTAATCACATTATCGTACATTAAAAGATGTAATAAAAACGTAATTTTCATTAAAAAAAAAAACTATAAAAAAGTTTAAAAATTTCGATAAAATCTTATTTTTTGAAAATTTCTATAAAATTTTCTTTTTACACCACCATAGGTGGTTTGGGTATTATGTGTTTGTGCAAATATTATAACGCAGAGAAAAAATTATCCTACAACCACCTTAAAATATACCGCTCGACTCAGAATCACTTTTTGAGTCGATTTAACGATGTCCGTCCGTCCGTCCGTCCGTCCGTCTGGACGGCTGGCTGGCTGTCCATGTAAAGCTTGAGCGCAAAGTACAGGTGAACAACTCTTTCGAAAATCACTTTAACGTGCATAAATCCCATAAAAAAGTTAATATTAATGTAATATTCGATACATAATAACATTTATATAAGTATAATTGGCTCCTTACCGAATTTTGGTACGTATAGGCAATGGTGTAGGGTATTCGGGTTTGACCGACCATACCTTATTAATTCACTTATGAAATATGGTTTTTGAAAAGCGATTTTTTCCATATTTTTTAAAATTAATTTGTATATGACAAAAAAAAAAAAAAAAATCGATAGTAAATTCCCGCGTTTAATATTAAAATTTAAAATCTTTTTCTAATTGTACCTATTTAATTGTTTTCTTTTCAGATTAGTGCAAAAGTACACTGAAAAAATGTGTTTTTATTGAATGCGTTACATTAAATGAAATTCTTTATATTAATGTACAAATTTGTAGTTGTAATGAAAAGATTTATTAAAATCGAATGAAACATTAACATTAATTATACCAATTAGAAAATTAATTATATTAATAAATAATATAATTAAACTCCAATACAAATTTAGTTAATAATTAAATTAAGAAAAAAAAATTGAATTATTATTTTCTGTGTATTAAGAATATATTATTTAAGTTTTGATTATATTGAGTCAATATAGTACAATTAAATCATTTTAAATTAAAATAAAAAAAAAACTGCAGAGCAATTATTTTCAATGTACGGTTTCATTGGGACAAAATATGAGTTCATTGAAATCAATAAACTGATCGCTGGATTTTTTTATTTGATGAACGCGTTCATTGATTGAAAATTTAATCTATGAACTTTTACGTTGAATTTTAATATTAATGTATGGCAATAGACTGTTTTAATGAACCTGTACATAGGGTCAAAATTAATGTACAAATTTATTGAAACAATTAACTTTTTCATTCTATTTATATACGCAAAGGGGACCTTTCTATTTTGCAATTTTTATACTTTAATTAATTTTAAAATGTATAAAAGGTTGATTTAATGACGTCTATCCGTCTGTTCATGTTTTCCCATGATATGGGTTAAATATTTCAGAAAATGGGTTCATAATTGAACGTAGCCCTCATGAAAATCGCTTTTACGTGGTCAGAGATGGAGATCTTTTTTATCACTGCAGAATATAATATTGTGATAGTGGGCAATCGTTTTTAAGCATCATTGCTTTTTGCAAAAAAAGGATGTATTATCCTTTATTTCTTGTTGTTACCCATAAAAATTTAAATATACATAGAGTTTGAGAATTTGTAGCCTAAAGTTCTCATTTATGATATTCATATATAAAAAAAGTTATAATTATTTTTTTTTATACCATACAAATAAATGAATATCAATTATGTGTAATGATGCCGAAATATTTAAACGAATCTACACATATTTAGTTTCCTGATATCATACATTGTTAAACATTAACAAAAAGTCAGTTAATATTCGTTTTTTTTTTTAAATGTTAGTTAGTTTCATAAAGTATTATGAAGATATTTTCTACAATTTAAACAATTTATATGAAAAACATATTCATAAGATATCCATAACGTGTTAACAATTTATATTACAAATGTTTAAGAAAAAATTATTCATATTTATTTGAACATTAATCATGACATCTTCTTAATGTATGTGTGAGTGTGTGTGTTTTTTTTAAATCGATAATTGTTGCTAATATTAAAATCAGACGATTATACAAATATGCGAATGTCAAAAAAAAAAAAAAAAAAAAAAAAAAATTAAATTATTTACGTAGTTAAACGAATGTAAGCTCGTGTGTTACAGATATAACGTATGGATGTGTTGTTATACAAAAATAAATGTCCATCATACGTAGTGTTGTTTATACAACTCTCCTTCCGGCATTTATTTTTTTTATAGAAAGGCATAGTAGTAGTAGTAGTATTGGTAGTGATAGTTGTAATAATAGTAGTAATGCTGTTCTATCAATACAACAACAAATATTATTATTTATTTTCTTTTTTGTGGACATAACAGAATCTTGCTTGACACGACACGACACTCATCTGATTGGTTGTTGTTCAATAATAATAATTTTTAAATGTGAAACATTTGTGGTTGTCAATTTAACAGTTGAAACTCAAGTGAATTGAAAAGAAATAAAATAAAAAAAAAGAAAAGTATGTACATATGTATGTATGTGTGTACAAGCCAACGTTTTATACCAGTGTCAAAGTAAGTAGATCAGGTGTTAAACATTCAATTATAAAGTAACACGAATTTATAATTTATATGTTTGGAAAAAACAGTAGAAAAACCGTGGATTAATTGTTAAGTTAAAAATTATTAAATTAAAAATATAAATTTGCTACAGTTAAAGATTATCGGCCTGTCCCAACTAATAAATTTCAAATTTTGTTATTGTTTCCCATATATTTTGTCGATCGATCGAATTTTCGTTCGACATCGTGAGACAGGACCTATATTTGGCTTTAAAATTTAAATATATATATATATATATA
>MINK01185442.1:0-22772 GCA_001735545.1 Phormia regina
GTGTAAAACTACCGCACACAATGTCAAAATGCTATGAACAGAAAATGAGAGAATAAAAGAGAGGAATAGTAAAATGCTCACAAAAAATTTACATAGGAATACACAAACAATTTGACAGTAACGCGAGGTGCGTCGAGGAAAAAATTTAAAACAGCTGTTCTTACGAGTATACTTTCTAATTATACTATGTGTAGTCCTTAGTGAGTTAGAATACACAAGAGGGGATATTCTGTGGTACTTTTTTGTTCTTCTAATGATACTTTTATTAATTTCTATAATATTTAAGCCAAAAATATGAAATATATAAAAGTGAATCTCTGTTTGTTAGTCAATTTTTAATATTATTTGCTGCTTTTAATATATTAATAAAATGGAATAGCTTACTGTATATTATTAAAAATTTATAATTATAAAATTATAACTTCATAAAACGCAATTTGAAGTATGAATATAGTATGGATTTTTTTTTAAATATACGCTAATGAAGTAGAAGGAATTTTCTTCAATCAATAATAATAATAAATATGTCTTAAAATGTTAACACTTTTAAGAAACTTATTTCAAAACATTTTATTTACATTGCAATTTCAATATTATAAAAATCTTTTCATACCTTTATTACTGGCTGTAATGTAATTAAATAAAACAAAATAATAACCGTTCATATAAATTATAATGATTTTTTGTTTTATTTATTTAAATAATATACTGATTAACCTATAGCATATAACCAATGAAAAACAAGATTGTATATTATAAACAATTGATCATGAATTGGGGAAAAATGTTATACAAAATGTATATTGTACGTAGTATATCATGTTTGTATGTATTAAGAAAAGTTAAATTTATAGAGGTTTGTCTTTTTGAAGTGTTATTTTTATTACATGTTGTAAATTAAATAGAACACATAATGTATAGCTAAAAGATTTAAATTATTAATTTTCGTTTTCGCCTTTTGCCATATTAATAACAAATATTATAATATTATATATGCATTCTCCTTTCAGTTATGAGCACAAGAGAAAAATTTAAGTAGTTGTATGTTAAAGAAACAAGAAATATTAAAGATTAACTACCATTCAGCATCACCATTAGATTTTTGAAAAACATAATCTTTCCCACCAATATTCATAATGCCATCTTTTAAATAAAATTTCCACTTATTGCGTGAACGTGTTATCTGAGAAATTTTAAAAATTTTAGATTATTTAGAAATTATTCAATTATAAAGGTATATGAATTATAAACAAACCTTATCGTACTGACACACTATAACATTATCCGTATCAAATAGATCACTAGCATCTTCATCGGTTACATCATCTTCACTGTTTAAGGGTTCTTCTTCAGCACCACCCTCATTCTCAATATCGGATTCATCATCTTTGTCCAAGTCATCATTATCATCATCATCCATATTGCCATCACTCTCTTCACTTTCATCTTCGTCGGATGTATCGAGAGCCCCATCCATTTGTTTAGATGTATTAAAGTTTTCTATATATTGGTTTTGAAGATAAATTTTTATTTAAGTTTTTTTCTTTTTTTAATATATTATTAAAATAATTATGTATAAATATAAATTTTAAGCTAAGTCTAAAATCTTAGTCGTTAGTGCCTATATATTTTTATTTTTTCATAATTAATTATGATAATAAATTTTGTAAATAAATAAATCCAAGTAATGTCAACTGGAAATCAGTAAACTTATAGAATACAATAAAAAATTTAACTTGTTTGGAAATAAATATTCTGATTCGGCAGCAAAACACACTTGTATAGCTCCTTTGTATAAAGACACATTAAGCGAAAAAATTAACCTTAGAAAATCAATAATCAATAAACTTCACCTTAAAAAAATTGATGAATTAAGAAACTTCTATTACCCATAGTATAACCAAGTACATCCTCTTACTAAAGTTCCATTATACCCAACAGATGTTAGCAAAAACCAAATAAAAATATTCTCTCGTTTATGTATGGGGCATACTCTTACTACACATCAGCATGTTATAAACAATAAATACTCAAGTAACTATCAATTCTGCGGATCCACAACTTTAGTGAAACATATATTGGAAGACTGCCCAAATTTAAAATATCAACAGTACAAATTCCTCTCAAAGAACGGTCTCAACTTACTTAAGGAAACAAATAAACATAATATTAATTGTATATATAATTTCATATGTAGCATAAGAATCAAAATATAAAACTCTGTATTATAATTTATCAAATAGCCGATGACCCTGGCAGCCAGTGCTAAACTTAAAATATTGTTCATAAATTTATTTATAAGATCAATATTAAATAAATAAATAATAAATAATTATATACTTACTTTGCATATTGGCATTAACGAGAGCAGCATTGACATGTTGTTGTAATACTGATGAGGCTAATGTGGTGGGCAGTGACATTATGGACGATATTAAATGAGCCGTTAAAATTTGTGTCAGTTGATTTTCTTGCAGAGCAGAGGCAGGCACATGTATAGTCAATACACGAGATTCAGAATTCATGGTACCAGGTTGAGCAGGCAATGTAATCTAAAATTATATATATAAACATATTGTTTAAGACCATTGTGATCGTATATTGTTGAAAAAACTTCCTGTCAAAATTAAAAAATCATCAAAATGGAAAAAATTGCCAAAATGAAATGATCCCTAAAACGAGAAGACTTAAAAGTAACGATATATTTAGTCAAGCCCAACCATATGATAATCTACACCAACATGCATGTGCATAAAAATTCAATGAGGGGTCATATATAAGACCTTTGGCCAATTGTAGAAATATGTACCATAAATTATTGACATAGATATACGAATTGAATTTTTTTTTACAATCGATTTAAATTTTTGACAAAGGAAAAATCTATAAATTTATAACGTGAAAATTATTAGAAAATCGAAGCTGAAAAACAGTAACAAGAAAATGGGGCTAATGGCAAATTATGTAAAATTGTATAAATATTGTCTAAAGTAAAATTATTCCATCTAAATATGATTGTTATGGCCTAAATATATTATAACAAATCGATGACGAATCGGATAAATAACTAACAATTTGGTTTATTTGAAATCCGGAAGAAAAATATGATTTGTAATATTTTTGGTTGCCCTGGTTATTACAATAACACCAAGATTATTGTTAATGATTTTATGTTCAATTTATATAATAATTAACTTACATTGACGGGCATAATACGATTTGGATCTAATGCGGCAACAATGGGTATAGTAGAAGATTGTGGCTGATTGTTGCTACTACCAGCAGATTGTTGATGTTGTTGTGGTTGTTGATTCGCGCCAACACTAACAACTTGTTGCTGTTGCTGCTGTTGTTGTTGTTGCTGCTGCTGCTGTTTTTGTTGTTGCAATATCATAGCTGAATTAGATGAGGTAGGATGTAATGGTGGTGGCTGACTTTGAGTCGTTTGCATTTGTTGCTGCTGTTGATTAGGTTCTTGTTTAATTGTACCATTCATTACTGTGTTTGTAACATTGGATGATGTACCAGCTGTTGAACTTGGGCCATTCATTGTATGTTGTAAATTTGCTATATTTGGTTTAATATCAGCTGCTGATGAATTTGCACCAACACCAGTTGTTGTCGAATTTTGAGCAGCACCATTATTATTATTGTTGTTTTGTTGGGTCTGTGGCTGTTGAGAAGCAGCAACAAGTGCCGCTTGAGCTTTCTTGGCCTTAGCTGCTTGGCTCTATAGAAACAAAAGAATTGAGAAAAAAAGAGAAAAGAAATCGTCATTAAATTTTATAAATTCAATTGCAATTAAAAATTTACCTTGGTAGGCTATAATTGTAGTTTAAAAAAATTGTTGTGGTTGCAAAACGTATATAAAATACATATAGTTTATTTAATAATAAATATAACATTATTTTACAATGAATCATTTGTATTCATCATCAACATTAAACGCGTATGTTGTTGATGATTTGTTGATATGTTGTTTGTTAATTGAACAAATAAAAAAGCATCAGGCAGCAACATATTGAAGGCGGCAATAAATGAGATGAGAAAGACGGAACAAAAATGTTTATTTAATTAAAATTTGTTTACATTACTCTAACAGATTTATGTGTATATGTCTATATGCGTTATTGTTTTGGTACTAACTTTATTTACCTTGGGATTGTTAGCAACAATTAGTGGTGGTTGTGTTTCTGGTGGATCTGGATTTATTTCGACCGCTTTGCTAGCCATTAGTTTTGATCGCCATATCTGTTTCATTTCCTGTAGCACTTGTTCGTCTACTCCTTCATCGAGAAAGGCATCCCGAACATTTGCTATTACATCTTCAATTACGGCATGATAAACTTTTAGCTACAAAAGAAAAAATAATATTTTACATATAAAAAATTTTACATTGTTAATATGTGATCTGAACGTATAATTTCATTTTTAAAAGAGAATAAAAGAATTAAGTCTTTCGAACTTTTGACCCTAATAAAAAATCACATTTATTGTTAATTTTGATAAAATTTTTTATTTAATAATGTGATAAATAAAATTATACAACCGTTAGTTTTTTTCTATTTTATTTATTTTTTAATATTTTGTGGAAAGATCACTCAAACGAATCGTATTTATTGATTATCTAAATGTAACTAATTTAAAACAATGATAAGAAACTAAAACACAATACAATTCAGTGCTTTTGATCACGAACGGCTTTAGAACAAACATATTCGAAATATGTATGTATTTATTGTCACCGAAAATGCAAAATAAAGCACAGTGGTTCCAAAAGGTTTTTAAAAGAAATAATTCTATAGCTTTTGAACCGTTGAGATACCTCAATAAAAGAGTTGAATTCGAAGAGATAGTCCTTGTAATTTTGTAATTATAATTATTTTTACATATGCCTTTATTCCCGCGGTAATTTTATTTTATTTTTTTTTTAAATTTTACACCTTCTAACAAAAAATTTACCTTAAAAAAATCATTACTTTATTACTTTATGTTTAGTACAAAAAGCAAATTAAAAACCTACAAAACTATATTTCTTTTATTTTTATATTTCTATGAACTTTTGACCGAAACACTTTGTCATTATATTATTCAATGTTTTTATTTTACAAAAATTTCCAAGAAAATTAGACCTGTCGATTAGTGTAAAATTTTTGAATAGAAAATATACATGATGAATATTTTATGAGGTTATTTATTTTTTTTTATGTGTCCTTAATTTAACATTTATATGGGTTAATGTTTAAAGTAATAGAAAATGTGTGGTTGAAAATTTATAACTTAACGTTAAAAAATGAAAAATTTACCAAATAGTACTACAAAAATGTAAAAGATAAACAACGAAATTGATTATTGATTTTGGAAAAATAGTTTTTTTAAGTAAGCACCATTAGTTTATAATATTGATAATATAGAAAGAGAAAGACACGTGACTTTTAAAAATGTAAATTATTTTGCATCTTAATATACTGTTTTTAATGTCTCAAAAATTATGCATTATGAAAATAATAATAATATAATATATATTTTTAATGTTTTTAAAATATTCCTATCAACCTGATTAATTTTATTTTTATATTTGTTATTTCACTTAATAATTGCATAAACATGTTTTTTTTTAATTAATAAACCAATGAATAAACCGCAAAAATGTTAATAACCTTTTATAAAATTTGCATAAGCAATAGTAATATAAGGGCGTATAAACCATAAAGAAAAATTTACAGGAGACGATAAACATTTCATAAAATAGTAAAACTTAATAGCGTTCTTACTTTTTTCAACATTTGGTAACAATAAAAATATATATATGGGCCTTTTGACTTGTAGTTAGTTTAAATCATTTAAACTTACAAGAAAATAAATAAATATTTCATGAAATTTTCACGCTACTTTAATTTTCAATAGAAGCAGGCGAACGGTCGGTATCCTCCATACAAAGTAAATATTTATTATTACATATCTTCAAACTATAACTGATAACTTACTTGTGTATTTTGTGGAAATAATTTTATTATCAATTTACAAAATTAAGTTAAAAATGGGACTATGAAGTACATATATGGGGACTAATAGCACACATAGAACAAACATATTAAATATTGTATATCATATATTTTGTAAGAATAACTATCTCAACAACATTTATAAGTATAAATGCAAATGGGATGGTTAGGATCAGGGAAAATTATACCCCATATAAAACAAATATACACTGTCGGACAAAATAAAATGCGGTTTTTTACTCATGTTATATTATTCACAATAAGTGTATTACAGGTAGCTTTTTTGGTGTTCATGTATTTATCCTTTTATATTTTTTAAATAAATGGACAAAAGAAGTTTGTAAATTATTTGCATTTAGTGGATTTTTTCCAATAAAATAAAGTAACACTTTGCTATATTTTTAGTTTAATTTCACATTTTCCATTTTTTATTAAAATACGAAAGGACCAAGGTTTACAAATGCTTGGGTTTGATCTTCTACTCATTCAATTATATAAAAATTGTTTTTACTTTCGAAAAAAGGATATATCCTTTCATATTACTATAAAGTCTTCGACCACAATCCAGAAAGATACTATGGTCTTTAAAACAAATATATAAATAAAGAAAGATATAAATATTTTTACTCTTACTGTGGAGAGAAAATGTATCTATGCTTAGTAAAAGCCTTTTCTACAAGCTGCTTGTTGCTTGTAATGCAAAAAATAATCATTAAAGTACCAGAACCTTTCTGAAATATAATTATTTCTTAAATTTAATTAATTTACCAAAAATTCGTGTATAATTTACAAAAAATTTTAGATAATATTTCGAACACAGAAATCCCCTAAAATTATTGTTTTATTACCTAAGAATCTTTGTAACTGTCATTCTATCCGTTTGCTTAGTTAATTTTATACCCGATTTTAAGGAAAAATAAAAATTCCATAAAATTCCTAAAGTGGGTCGGTCTTACACTATAATACTATATATAATACAAACAATATTTTCAAATGTATTATGGTGTAAATATTTTAAATACTTTGTAGAAATATTTGAAACGCAATTGCATCTATTAAATAATATTTCGGCACAATTTCTGATTTATAGTTTAATTTGCATTAAATTCTGTTCAATTCTTCGTTTTCAATTTTTTGAAAAATATTTTAATAAAGAAAGCAAAAAATATGATATTTAATAATACTTTCCTTAATACATTGTTTGATATGTGTTATAGAAAATTAAACTCTGGTATTAATAGTGTTTCGGTAATAGTTATCCTCTAAAATAACATGTTTAACAGAATGAAACAAGTAAAAACACTTATCGAATAAAGCAGAGTTTGGTCTAAGATTTTTGTGGTGTAAGAGATAAATGAAATTTGAATGGCCATTTCTTTAAAATTTTGTTTTGTCTTCAGTGTTTCGGTTTTGAAAAACTCATAGTATGTATAGAGGCAATGTACTTAAATACCTTCTAAATTTAGGCTATAAGCAAAAATGGTATATAGGCAACATATTGTAACATAAAACCTGTATGACTACAGCATTCAAAAAATATATACACATTGACATACAAAAGAATGATAAATTTAAAGCAAAAAACCGTAACAAAGTGATTTTTTGCAAACCTTAAATGTTTAATTTAATTTTCGTTTTTTTTTTTTTTGTTTATCAAGATCAAGAAAGTTTGCAAATGCAACCAAGTGAAAGTTGTTGTTTTTGTTTTTTAGTTTTATTGTTGTTTGAGGTTTCCAGAAAATAATACAGTGTTGATTACCTAAGTATTACCGAATACGGGGTAAAAGAAGTAATTATTCTGTAAATAAAATAAAAATGTGCGTATATATATATTTAACTTTAAACTTAATAACATTTAATCTAATTACTTTTCTTTTCTTTGAGAATATTTTGAAATAACTCTCACCAAAATTTTAAGGAGGTTGGCTAATTATATTACCAAGAGTATAGTTACAATACGTTACGTGGACGGTAATTATTGTATACAAATAAAAAAATGTATTCATTTACTATATCATTTAAATATTAAAACTAATTACAAAATTTTATTAACTACAATTACTTAAAACTAAAGGTTTTTGACGATTATATACATTCCGGGATAAATAGAAAACATTGCAAAATAAGTAATTAAATAAAAGAAAAAGAGTATAGTATAAAAAATCATTTACACACCTTATACTGATAAAAAAATAATATATTAAAATTTTTCTTAAAATAAGACTGAAGACTGTTTAGACCATTTTATTAATAGATGCTCACTTGTATTCAGTGGAAGCATGATATTAAGAAATAATAAGAATATCTAATAACCCAACAATATAATACCCTATAAACTTGTACGCAATGAATAATGGAAAAAAAATAAATGTAATAAGGTATTTAAATATACTTTCGAAATCGAATTTGATTTTTTGGTTTAAATGATGTCGAGAAATCAAGAATTTTTTGAAAAATCTAAAATACCACGGTAATTTTTTATATTATCATCAGCTAATTTCTGGAAATGTTTATGTTCAAGCAGTATTTTCGAAAAGTTGAAAATAGGCTACTATTCCAAAATACTTTTTAAAATTAAAAAAGTTATTTTCCTACATCAGAAATACAAAATAGAAATATATTCACTAAAATTATACGGAATGATTCCCATGTTTGTTTAAATGTTTAACAGCAGTAATTTATAGTGCAGAGGCACATGTGTACGTTGGTGCGATTTTGATAAAAGTTCCTAGTATACACTCTTTCACAGCTCTGCTATTGAAAAAATAAGTAAAAAGTTTTCTATGTCGAAAGAACTTTTAAGTTTTAATTATATTAACAATTATTAATATAGTAGTTAAGTTGAGGATCTTGATTTGTTTTATAAAATAATGTAATTTATTTTAAGTTTACAAATTGTAATCGTAGCAGAACCCTTAATTTTTTTGTATTGATAAAAGGTAAACATTGCCATAGAAGTACAAAAAATATACTTACCACTGAGGATTGGCATAAAGCCATTTGCATCTTTTTCTCCGCCAGTTTGATGCTGTTGTAATTTTCACACACTCGCAATAAAGAAATATAACTGAATAAGTACGCAGCAAGCAGTTGATGCAAATTATACAAATGTATTTATTATTCTTTTATGCTATTAGATTCTATTGTTAAATTTAAATTTAGCGGTTGGTGTCTTTCTAGTTTCTATCCACTATTGACCGAGATTTAATCATGCAACACGCAGCAAAACATATGGATGAAATTTATTTGAAAAAGAAAAAATACCAACAATAAACATTACATATAATGAACGAACCAACACACAAATTGTTGCGTTTTGCTTAAAAGGGGGGGAATAGAAAATCGGCAATGAAAACAATATCAAGACAGCTGAGACGTTAAAAAAAAAAGAGATAAAAATGCGCAGAAAATTAATAAATTAATTATAATTAACACACACATATACTATAGTAACAAAATTTCAACACTAATTACATTTTACAAATGTTGTTATTATTGGCTTTATCAACACAATATTAAGCAATTAACTATTTATTTCTTCACTTAATACTTCCAATTACTTATATTTAATTTATTTAATTTATTAGACAAGAATAAAGAAATTGTTTAAAACACGACGTCCACTCTCCTTTAAATTAACTTTCCGAATGAATGCAATTTACTTGAATTTTAGCTACCACAGTTGTATCTTATAGTACTTTTCTACTACCTTTTCCAATAAGTACTATAAAAGGGAAATCAATTCTCTCAAAATCATCATAAATTGGGCATTCTAAGAGAACTAACAAGCGCAGTTCATAAACAGAAAAAATTTTATTAATTTTTACAATTATTTTTATTCAATTCTTATGTTTTTATATATTTTAAATTATTAATTACTCCTCATTTTTGCACTCATGTAAATATGATAAAATTCTTAACATCTAGCCGTCTCTTTTACACAACCAAACACACCTGCATTTGTTTGATGTAGTAGTAAAATTTGTTTTCAGTTCACAATGACACTACTAAAAATTTTAATTATGTTAAATTTATCCTTAATTATATAGAATTAGCGTAATTAAACGAGCACATGTTATTTCCTTTGTGACAAGGAGCAACACAGATTCCTCGCTCATTTAAATTGCTTTACGAGATCAACGCAAAGCTAATTCTGGTAATGAAATGAGGTGCTTATATACTTGCATACGGATTTTATTTGACTCGCACAAACACACACATTGGCAGTTGCGCATAGAAGTATGCTAGTGTTGGTGTGTATATTTCTATATATGTATCAATCATGTAGTTGTTGTTTTTGTAACATTATGTTTTTTTACGATTGGGATTATTGTAAAAATGTCTTAAATTAAGAAAAGAACAGAAAATAGATTAACAAAATTGTTTGCTTTCGACGTAATTAGTATAAACAATGTTAAATTCAATAAATTTAAATTATTAAAATCAACAAATTGACTAATAAGTGAGCTAGACTATATCTCTCCTATTCACTCCCAAACAATTGTATATTAATCGACAACAAGAAACAGAGTTATGTTTGTCTTGCTCTTATACAACAGGGTTGGAATACTGGTAATTTAAAATGAAAAAAATTGTAAATTTTAATTTTTTTCAATATTACAACTGTCGAGAAATCGAATTTCTTTTGGAAAGTCTAGGGAGTTTTCATTTCGAAATTAATCTTTTGTACTCTTTTATACAAATACTTATACCAGTGTACCTTGATTTATACTTTTACTGCATAGAAAAATAGACTAATCCAATATAAGAAAAGTTTATTTACATAATCGAAAAACAGACTTTCGTTTGACTATAGAGTATATAACACTCGAAGAACTTTAATATTTCTACCCCTATGAAGTCAAAACGACTAACTTTTATTAAATATTCTAAATGCAATTATCAAAAAATATCAATATGTACATAGTTTAAAATTAGTTTTTATTATAATCCTTAAGCTAGCATGAAAATTTAAAAAAGAAATAAACAATTTTTAATTGCACACATGATGCTCCATCGGGAATGATTTACAAACATCTTTAAATTTATGAAAAATACTAACCACGTTCACAAATTATTTCTACAGCATTGGGTTCCATTAATGTAGATTCTAAGCAGCGATGAACAGCAGAGCCCAAAATTTCATCCAACAAAAAGTTGATCAAACTTGAGAATAATACAAAAATTTAATTATTTAAAAAAATTTCTTAATTCAACTACAATTTATTTTCAACACGACTTACTTTTCATCCTTAACAAAACGCCAGAGATTCATTTGCAAATAATGTGTGTCCACTTGAATTTGTTGTAAACCAAACTTACTGAAAGTACGTAAACGCACACATTCCAATAAAGTCTGTTAATTAAAAATACATAATTCATATAATATAAATATTTAATATTGAAATTTGTTACCTTTAAACCTATTTTTATGATTCCCGTTACAATCGAAACCTTAGAAAACTCAACCGATGTAAAAATATCAATTCTCTCAGAAAACAAACGATGAATATTAGAAACATACGACGACTCAAGTTGTGATGGTGTATAATTTGACCAATTTGAACGAAATTGTTGCTTGGAATTGGTCAAGTTGCTAAAATGTGTTTTACGACTAGAATCACTACTTGCAGTTGTGCGAACTGCCGACGGATAATCGTATAAACTGGCAACAACTGTTTCAATTGATGACAATTCTTCGACTACTCTTTTCATTACTGCTCTAACTGTGCGTGGTTCTAGGCAATTAAGCCAATCTCGAGTCTCAACACTTTTACGCAGCATTTGTGATATATTTAGACCTTGAAGACGAACAAAAGTATCGAGCAGACTTTGGGCAGTCTCACGCATTTCAGCACATATTTCTGTTTCATGTGTTAATGTCGCACTATTCTCAGAATCTATTTCATACAAGTCATCAGCTAACGAAATCTAACATAAAATAATATCAAATAAGAATATTATAATTGATCAAACTATTTTACAATTACCAATATATGGACACCATTTTGTTCCATTTCCAAACAAGTTTTCGATAAAACTAACAATAAATTTGGGGGACTCGATGTTGAAGAATCACCAAATGAACTCATAACTTTTGAAATATGTCTTAAAAATCCAATCAGTAAATTTTCTCTTATACCTTCCACGCACAGAGTACCTTTATAATCAGATTTTATATTAAAGGACCAATCAGTTTGTAGAAATACCAATAAATCTTGTAGAACGCCTTTGACTTTTTCTACTAATGACACGTATAAATTAGTTATCAAATCATTTAAATTACTACCCGATGTGGTATCACTTTTGGCCGAAACTAGTGAAAGTCTTACAGAACTAAGGCTATCGGAAAAGTGGTCCTTAAGATTTTTAGAATGTGCATCACATAACTGATGGGCTGCAGAGATAATTATATCCACGGTATTTCGTTGTATTTCTATGCCACGACATATGTTTCTCATGGCGAGTAGGCGACGGTGTAAACGATCTAATGCTCTCAACATAACCTGAGTGTCGCCAAATCCTACATCTGATTCAACACGATCCTGTACTAATGTTAAATATTTATCGATATTTAAATTCAAGAAAACATTTAGGTCTTTGAGTGCGTGCTCTTGGAAGTCATCTCTTTCATTTTCATAATGCTTAGCCACAAACATGTCAAAATAAGATGTCACCACCAAAGTGAGGTCGTTTAAAAATCCCTCAATACCCATATCAACAAACTCGATCATATCACGTTCTGTTTGATCCTGTAGCATAACAATTTGCTCGTGTAATCTCTTCGATGCACAACTTAACATTTCTGTTGCCATGTCTGGAGCCTTTTCGTCCAACTGCAACAGCAATTCACCTATTTCAGTTAAAGTTTGTGCGGTTTTTCCAGCCCTTTGGAATTCTTGTCTTAAATGCTGCTTTAAATCCTCCATTATAACGTCACAATCTTTGCGTATGCCCTCGAATGAGGGCTGGTAACCATATTGCTCGAAAACTTTTTGGGCATGTTTATAGTCTTGGACAGCTTGTACATAGTTTTGTTCCTCTATAAGAGATTTCAGTTTCGCCGGTAGAGACGATAAGAATTGCAAGCGTTTAAGCAAGGAATGTTTTTCCGAAAGTTTACACAACTGGGAACGTGTGCCTTGCAAAGTCCCCGTTATTTGTTCACTAAATGTGGTAATCGTAGACATTTTATCTTTTAGCAAATTCATATCGTTTTCCATTTGTTTAAAATCATTTTTCATTTTTCTAATTGTATCGGTAGCGGAAATAAATTTATTATAATTTTCATAAACTAAGGTTTGCATGTCGGAATGTAATGTTTGTGTGTCCTTTACAACAGCTGCCTCTGTATCCATAATTTGTTTCAGTGTACAATCCTATAAACGAGATAGAAAATTAATTAGTTCATAAATAAAATAGAAATAAATTTATTATAGTTTTCATAAACTAAGGTTTGCATGTCGGAATGCAATGTTTGTGTGTCCTTTACAACAGCTGCCTCTGTATCGATAATTTGTTTCAGTGTACAATCCTATTAAAGAGATAGAAAATTTATTAGTACATAGAGACGCCGCCGCCGATAAAATTACGGCTAAAACACGACTCAATTACAGCCGCTGATTTCGGTCAAGCTAAATGAATTTAATATAAAACCTTTAGTAAATTCATGATATTATGTTGTTCTATTTTTCCAGATTGCGAGATGTTTTGTTGCTTCGTTGAACACTTGAAGAACCATGTTCATGATAATGATGATGCTTTGACTACTTTTTTTTCGTTTTCAACGAAAACTTCGTTTTATTTTTTATTTATTTATTTTATTTATTTTTTCAACAACAATATACAGTGGCTCACAGCCACTACTTCAACTGCAATTGACAACAAACCTTTAATAGTTTTTCCAAATACTTTTCAGCATCAAATGTTGTGCTATCCATATCATATGGATTCCGAACATTATTGGACATTTTTATAAACAATTTTATTTAACTTAATCACTTTTCTCCAAGAAAATATACAACTTGTGAACAAATATAATAGAAAATTTTTGTTTTTATGAACTCTTGCACTGTGAATTAATGACATATATGTCAAATTTTCATTGACGTTCTAATAAGATATCAAAGCTTCTCGTTTTTTTGGCGGCGCAATTTGCGCATAACATTCATAATACCAAAACATTACTAGTCGTCTTCGCGTAACATAAAATATTTAACATTAACACTTACATCATGTTAATGGTAAATGTAAATCGTTCAATTTGATGTTAATATTAATTTTTTCGATGTTTAAACATGGTTCTTTTAACATTTACTTTAACAACCGTGTTTAAACATAGAAAAAAATAACATTAACATCAAATTGAACGATCTACATACTATAATTCGGAAAACAACAATTACTTGTATTTTGTTAATGTAAAACTACTGCAGAAAGTTACTTTGCGTCTATATTAGAGAAATTTGTATCAAGACAGACGTAAAATTTTTGTTCGTTTTCTATAGGTTTATAACTAAATATATTCGAAATCAAACAATATATTCGCAAACATTCCAAAATACCTTTGTAAGTTAATTACTGATTTTATAGACTCTAGAACCTTTAAGGTTTCTATAAATAAGGAAACATGGTCAGAAAAAACTAGCTCAGCTGGCTTACCACAGGGATCAGTTTTGTCGCCATTGCTATATGCCACATATACATCAGACTTTCAAATACCAAAATATTTCAAAATTGCATACTATGCTGATGACACAGCCTTAATTTTCTCACTGCACTCATGAAGAGAATGGAAAAAGGTTTTCAAAATTGCATGAAATACCTTAAAAAATGGAAAATTAAGATTCACCCAGACAAGACGCAAGCAATTATTTTTCCATTTAATAAATCTTCAAAAAGGCTACCAAGACGTCAACTGATTATTGGCAACAACACCATAAACATAGTAAATGAGGTGAATTACCTTGGCGTGATCTTGGATAAAAAACTTTTATTTAAGAATCATTAAAGAAATATGTTCAAAGACAACAAAAACCTTCAAAGCTCTATGGCCGATGTTAAACACACGATCAAAACTAAATCACGGAAACAAAAATCGTTTTTTAAAAGCGTTATCAGACCAATTTTAACTTATGCATGTCTACAAATAATCCAAAACAAATGCCTCAAAATTATCAATAAAAAGCCATGGTGGTACCCAACGTACCTCTTACATGAGGAAACTGGCTACGAAGAGATAATCAATTTTATAAACAGACTGAAAAATAAGTATTTTGAGAAAAATGAAAGTTCTTCTTATTTATTATTAGAGAATGTAATAACTATACTTAAAGTTAAATTAATTAGAAATTAATTTAAATTAATTTAACTTAAAGTTAAATTAATATAAATTACTATTGTAAATAATAGTCAAACTATAATCACATTAACTTTTCGAATGTTTTGAAGTATCTTTCTATTCATATAAAGGTTTTTAAACCCATTTTTGCCTTTGTAAATGTAAATAAAACTTCTTAACTTCACTACATCAAAACAATCATTTGTTGTAATATCTATATTATAAGATAAGACCTCATTGTAAATATTTATTCTAGTTTAGCAGAAAATGTAAATAAAGGATGACTATTTAAATAAATAAATATTGGAAATCATTTGGCATTAGAAGTTATGCATAAAATTTTGAAGAAAAGTCAAACAGTTTCAAATAAATATACTTGACCTTATTTTTTGTTCGTAAATGTATATATTTTTTTAAAATTTTTAAAAAGTCCGTTTTTTTACATGAATTTTATATACAGTACATCGCGAAAACGTGAACGTCTCAGAAGTGTGAACAATTTTTTACACGTTTTTATCTTTGTTCGCATATTTTGTAGCTTATAGCGAGACCCGATGTAACAGTACTATTATGGTTTTATTATTAATGGGCATAGGCACCTGTTGTATATAATTTTGTTGAATATTTTTGTACGTAGGAAATTTATTGAAGTTTTCTTAAAAGAAGTTCTAAATTTGTTCGAGCAAAAATAGAAATGCAACTCTAAACAATTCAACCATGATTTTTAAAATTTTGATAAAAAATTGTATTGGAAAAGGTTGGAAATTGTATTATTGTTAAATAACATGATTTTCTATTCTTGTATATAGAATAAAACACACGAAATCTGCAGATAATATAACTATTAGTAATAAATTGGCGTAGTAAAACGTTTTGTATTTCTTTATATAAGCAATATCTTAGTCTTAAATATTAAATATTTTAGAAGTTGTAAGCAACTAAAATTGTACAACTATGTCAATTTTTACTCTTTTTTCGATTTTAAAAATGTCATATTTTTGGACAGAAAAAAGACATGGGTATAAAAACTTATGAATTAAAAATTACTTCCAATGAAAAATAGTTCTTGAAAATTTTATTGAAATCATAGATGTCAAATCCGATTGCTGTCTGTTTTGAAATTGAATCATTCACTTCGAAACACTTTAGAAGTACAAGAAATACAAAAATTTATGTGACACATTTCTTAGGAAATGCTTATAAATTATGTTCAAACATATACCTAAGGGACATGGGCCCACATTTGGGAACCAATGTGCTACATAAGACGATATGAAAACTAGCAAATAAAACGTTTTTTGTTCACCTTTCAATTTTTTTTTATAAGTCGACGACGCCGCTAAAATCGTTCGGCGCAGGTGTCTGATACATAGTATATTTATTTTTGTGTCCTTTATTAGCGTGCATTGACAAGTGTAATAAAGGAATAGTTCTTTTGTTCTTGCAAAGATTTTTGCACTCAATTCTACTATAAATAAAGTGATTAATATTAAACAATAATAAGAGTAATTAAATAACAATGGTTCCTTTAACACAAGCTTCCCTAGAGGAGGCAATTAAAAGTGATAAAACTTTAAAAATATCTGCCGAACAAATAGCAAAAGGTGTGTTGAAAATTAATTGATAAGAAATATGAGCTAAAAAATAATCATAAATTTATTCCATTTAAATTATTTTAGATATACAAAACAAATCCTATGACATTGTTAAGTTATGTGAAGAACTTAATTTTGCT
This sequence comes from Phormia regina, assembly GCA_001735545.1. Lineage (NCBI taxonomy): Eukaryota > Metazoa > Arthropoda > Insecta > Diptera > Calliphoridae > Phormia > Phormia regina. The sequence goes on from MINK01185442.1 coordinate 17,081, forward strand.
TTAACGTCGAGCAGCGTTGAACAACGTGTCCAAGGCACTTGGCTGTTTTCCCACGTTTTGGCTAACTTACCCAAAGATGAACTAAATGCCGAACAATGTGAGGTATTATCAAATTTCTACGCTGCCCGCCTGAAAGATCATCATAACGTTATACCGGCTATTATAGAGGGTATTGATGCTTTAGTTAATATGAAAATGTTTCCCGGCAAATGTGTTGTAATGATATTACAAAGTTTTTTCCTTAATACCACATGTCAATCTCAGTTACGTAGTGATCGTTACAGACTCTTTACCATTTTTAAATATATTTCCGAAACTTATGTGGAAGGTAATTTTTGTGTACATAATGCATGGTATGGGGTTACAAATATTTTTTTTTATAAAATTATTCAGATTTGAAGGCTATGTCGGGTGACTTTATTTATGGCATAATTAGCTCAATAGATGGTGAACGTGATCCTAGAAATTTGGATTTCATTTACAATTTTATGCCTGATTTTATAGCGACATATCCGTTGTTGCACTTAAGCGAAGAAATGTTTGAAATATTTGCTTGTTACTTTCCCATTGACTTTAATCCATCAAAAAATGATCCTGATACAATTACTAGGGACAATTTGTCTAAAAAATTAATAAAATGTTTGGTCGCTTCGCCAGATTTTGTAGAATGGTGTGTGGCCTTAGCATTGGAAAAACTTGAAAGTGAATTGGTGGTAGCGAAGTGTGATTCATTGGAATTACTGGTAAGTTAAAAATTCCTAAAACCTTAATATTAATTAAAAAATGTTTCTTTAAATACAGTATCAAGCAGCCTTGAAATTTCCATGCGAAAGTTTAGAAAGCCATTTTGAGCAAATTTGGACAGCAATTAAATCTGAAATATTTCCTGGTAGCGACAATAAGGATGTAATTTCACTTGCTTTACGCGCATTACGTTGTATACTAGAACAAGCGACAATTGCAAACAAAACAACCATAAGTCACAATTATCAAACGATGATTTTGGGTACAATATTAACACATTTAAGCGATGTAAAACATCGTCTATTTAATCCAGCTTCATTGATAGCTTTGGTTTGTGTGTCAGGAGATCCCGTATTTGCCAGCGAAAAAATCCTTAATACATTTTTATTAAAACTAAACGAAATCCCTACTACCTTGGATGATGAACAAATTATGCGTATTTTAAATATAATATCTCAAATATTTTGTATTATATCCGCTAAAGGAGAAACTGTTTTTAAGGCTGTTAACTCGGATGTTTGCACTCAATTGCACGTATTTGTCATACAAAAACTAAGATCATTTGAAACTTGCACAAATGAAGCAGTAAATCAAGATTTATATAAAGCTTCGTTAAGTGTATTAATCGAATCAGCGCCTATAATCAGTGAACCAAATCGTGCAATTCTTTATAAAGTATTAATGCAATTGATAACACATGACTCTATAGACTTGGAACAAACCCAAACGTTGTTAGAACGTTTAGGCGCTTTACAACCCATTGAATTACAAACGAATTGTATTGATGATTGCATAAACAACTTTGCTGGCTATACAAATTTCGTCAAGCAAAAAATACTTTTCAACTTTTTACCCTTGGTAAGACAAATGGCTTTTACTGAACGTATTATGGATTTAATATATAAACAATCATTTGGTGATGACTCCATTACCAATGATGTACGCTTGTTGGCTTTAAAAGCTCTTAATAAATTGCTACAAAATGAAGATGAACGTTTCATTGAAGATCTGCAACATAATAGCGAATTAATTAGCAAACTAGTAAAATTAGCAAAGACCAATAAAAACCTTGACTCCTTGGTATTGACTGAAATCTCGTTGAGTCTTAGTTTAATAGTTCAAAATCTGGCAATTTCCGAACAATTCATGGTGGCAACGGAATATTTATATAATTTAAATTTACAATTAACCGCTGATTTATATATCGCTAAAGGCTTACTGGGATTTCTGCACAAAGACATTAGTTTGGATGATCATTTTGAACGTTTAATGGATGATCTAACTCAATTATCTCTAATGTCCGAAGATGAACATGTTCGCGAAGTAGCTCATCATTTGTTGTGTAGTTTGGTTAATAAAATCGATTATAATAATACTAATCGTGGTATTGTTAAGCGTATAATTGTAAGACTAAAAGATGCCATTAAGAAGGAAAATAAAAAGGCGGTCGAAGCATTATCTTGGTTAGCAAAAGGTTTAGTAATACGTGGTTCGGATGATGTTGGTGAAATTATAGAAGCGGTAAGTTTTATTGTATCTATCTATATATAATTAATATGCCAACACATTTTCTGTAATCCCTTTTATACTCGCGATTTTTAAGTTTAAGTTAATCTATATATTTTTTAAAGAAGAAAAAAATGTTGCCCACCATTGTATCTCCACCTAATTGTAGGCACATGGGTATTTTCATTTAACTGAGAATTAAATTGTAATTTGTGCATCAGTATTAAAGGCATTTAAATATTTTTGATGTTTTCACTTTAAAAAAATAGTGAAAAATCTTCAATTTTGCATGAAAAATTATTTAAAAAAATATTATTTATAAAACACATTACACATTTATGTCACATTATTTTTATTATTAACTACGTTATTTGTAGACTCTAGATGATATTTATTTTAACAACGTCCTATAAAAAAAAATATCAAAAAAATCTCTATTTTAATGTTTGTTTTTATTATTATTATTTTTTTTTTTGGTACAGCTTTCTGAACTTTTGGATCAACCCTCATTGGCGACAGCAGCCTCTTTAGCATTTGATATAATCTCCGCTGAATATCCACAATTGCATTTACCAGTTGTTAAATATTTATTTAAACAAAAATTCTTCCATATGATTTTAACCAAATTGGGTCATAAACTAGAAAGCTATTGTGAACATCATTTGACAGCCTTTATATATGTTGTAAAGACAACACCACATGCGGTATTAAAAATGAACTTGGAAAAGGTAATTTAAAAGTTTGTACTGAAATAATCAACAACTAATTAAGACATAAAAAAATATATTAATAGATTGGACCAATAATATTTAAGTGTCTGGAATCGACAAATGGCCATACCCTTAGTATATCTTTGAAAATCTGTGGTAATTTTATTAAACAACAAGATGAATACTATCAAGGACACTTAAATCATTTAATACCAGCTTGTATAAAGTTATCGAAATTTAATGATTCTATGGTAAATACTTAATGGAAGATAAAGAATTTGTATTTCTGTAAATCGTTTTGTTGTTGTTGTTTTTTTTTTAGCAAGTACGAATTTTAGCTTTAAATTTGTTATATGATATTACCAAATATCCAACGTTTGTTTTATTGCCCTACAAAATGGATGTTGTGCTAGATTTGGCTGCAGCCTTAGATGATCCCAAACGTTTGGTACGCAATGCAGCTGTTCAAGCTCGTAATTCTTGGTATTTAGTGGGTGCACCAAGCTCTTCATAATTAATTGTTTTATAGTATATCATGACATTTGTTACATTTCTTTTATGTTTAACATTTAAGTTTCATTATTTTAAATGTTTGTAAAAAAAATAAATATATTAAAATAGTTAAAATATTTTTATAACTAATAAAAAATCAAACTTTTTTCTCATGAGTGCTTTTTGTATTTTTTTTTTTTTTATTGATTTTTTTTATAATTTACATTTAATAAGGATGTTCACATTGAGATCTAGCCATAAGAGCACATTTTTGGGCTTTTTGTACTACTTCGGGACAGCGACGTTTACGTAGCAGACGGCAGTCTTGAAAATAGCCTTCGTTTCGTGGAAAACCATGTGAGAAATCTTGAAATGTTACCAAACCATGGCCCCATATTTTGCCACCACGAAATTCGCCTTCAAATTTCATGCCATCAGCTCGCCAAAATATGCCATGGCCATGAAACCAACCGTTCATAAATTCTCCTTCGTATCTGGATAAAATAAAAATCAACTATTTAAATAATATAAGTTTATCACTTCCTTACTTGGCTCCATCAGCAAACCACATACAGCCTAAACCATGACTCATACCCTCGAAAAATTGCCCATCATAACGAGTACCATCGGCAAATACTAAATGTCCCAAACCATGTTTTTGTCCTCTTTGATTCCATTCTCCTATGTATCGTGTTGAATCTTCGTAACGCCATCCACCAACTTTACAGCCAGACTTTGATGGTGATACCTCCTTGCGACCCATATTAGACACACTTCCTATTTCAAATCATTAAAACATAATTAAACTAAATATATTTCAATAATATTAATAAAAAATTATTTAATACCTTGCTCATCATAATCATCCATTTTATTTATTTTGATCTGATAATCGTAAAAAATTAAAAAAAAATATGTTAATATAATCCAATAGTTTCAACAATGATTTTTGGCCAATTTTCAATTGTTTACTAGCATTTATTTGTGTGTTTTGTTTGGCTTCATTTTTTACATTGGCCACATTTCTTTCTGCTTTTCCAAATCTAATTAACATATATTTGTTGTCTCTTTGAAATGTTCATTTATCATGTGCTACGAACAGAGTAAACAACTTGTTGCATATTTTATTTGTAAAAAATCGATATTGAAAAGTAAAAAAAAAAAAAACTAAAAGCAAATATTGACCTCCTTAAGGAATAAAATATCATTCGAATATAATATTATGCGTTTTTATACATAAAAGTCTGTTTTTTATAAAAAAAAGACTAATTATTACATAAAAAAGTTTTAAATTTTCTACTAAAAATCNATTTTTATATTGAAAAACNTAAAAATNGATTTTAAAGCTAAACCAGCAGAGATAGAGGCAAAAGGACGAAAATCTGTGATCACTCATATTTCCTATCAAAAATCGATTTTTATATGAAAAACATAAAAATCGATTTTAAAGCTAAACCAGCAGAGATAGAGCCAAAAGGACAAAAATCTGTGATCACTCATATTTCCTACCAAAAATCGAATTTTATATGAAAAACATAAAAATCGATTTTAAAGCTAAACGAGCAGAGATAGAGGCAAAAGGACGAAAATCTGTGATCACTCATATTTCCTACTAAAAATCGATTTTTATATGAAAAATCGATTTTAAAGCTAAACCAGCAGAGATAGAGGCAAAAGGACGAAAATCTGTGATCACTCATATTTTTCTTTTTAAAAACCGATTTTTATATGAAAAATATAAAAATCGATTTTAAAGCTAAACCAGAAGAGATAGAGCCAAAAGAACGAAAATCTGTGATCACTCATATTTCCTATCAAAAATCGATTTTTATATGAAAAACATAAAAATCGATTTTAAAGCTAAACCAGAAGAGATAGAGCCAAAAGAATGAAAATCTGTGATCACTCATATTTTCTACCAAAAATCGATTTTTATATGAAAAACATAAAAATCGATTTTAAAGCTAAACCAGCAGAGATAGAGGCAAAAGGACGAAAATCTGTGATCACTCATATTTCTCATACAAAAATCGATTTTTATATGAAAAACATAAAAATCGATTTTAAAGCTAAACCAGAAGAGATAGAGCCAAAAGAGTGAAAATCTGTGATCACTCATATTTCCTACCAAAAATCGAATTTTATATAAGAAACATAAAAATCGATTTTAAAGCTAAACCAGAAGAGATAGAGCCAAAAGAGTGAAAATCTGTGATCACTATTGTTTCCTACCAAAAATC
>MINK01185595.1:254-16028 GCA_001735545.1 Phormia regina
GTAAGTGAAAAAATAATATATATATATATATATATCACAATAATTAAAAATACAAGTGGTTGTTTAGCTTTCTGTTGTTTTTGCGGTTTTGGTTTGCAATCATAATTTAGTTCAGTATTCAGATTTTATAATTTACATGTTGAGCATTAAAATATATATTTAAAAATAAATGCTAATTTATAAGAGAAATCAAGAAAGGTTTTAAACTGAATCTTTAATTTGTTATCTTACGATCTTAATAATCTTAAACGATTAATATTTATTTACAATCTTGAAATAGCTGGTTATGCATTTTTTAAAGAACATCATAATATTTCGAAAAATTATTTACAAAAATATTGGGCTAGAGATGAATTTTAATACGAAATCTTGAATTAGCTTAAGTTTGGCTTTTTAAGAATATCTAGCACATGAAAATTTTTAATAGGAATTTTAAGCTAGAAATAGATTTTTATAAGACATCTTGATCAGTTTGTATTGAAATTTTAAGCTGTCTTTAGATAAATTTGTATAAAAAATTTATAATCTAAATCTTGAGGAAATTCTATTGAATATCTTTAGCAATTGGTAGATTTTTATATCGTTCGTTTTTTATATAACTTTTCTGAGCTAGAGATGAATTTTTAAAGAATATCTTCAGAGTTACGGATATAGATTCCAATTTCATAACACGGTTGATTGTACAAAATAAACTTTATTTTCGTATAATTTTTTTACAGGAATCCAGTGGCGATGTTAGTTATGGCTTATTTTACGGTAATAAAAATCTAAATTCTGGATTTGGTGTACGAAGTTATCCAGTTGAAGGTAATGGGAATATATTTAATTTACATAATAAAACAATAATATTTATTTCATTGTTAATTTTAGTTTACACCTTCATACAAACACAACCGGACACTATGAATTTTTGGCTTTGGCTCATAACTGCATTGGGTACGGGTTTCGCTTTACTAAGTTGTGCCATTTCAGCTATTGCAGCAGTTATCAAAGCGGCCTCAGCCTCCAAGAAACCTATTACTATGCTAGTTTTAATTGCCTCGAATATATCATCAGCTGCCAGTCAAGTTATTGCCTTTATATGTTGGCTTGTACAATTCTATCAGTATTTACAGCACAATGTATTGGCTGTCGAAGATCATAAGCACAATTGGTATAGCCATGGTTTGGCCTCTTTGGGTTATAGTTTTTATTTGGTTATCATATCAACACTAGTCGTTTTAATAAATTTAACTATACTTTTGTATGTGAGACATTACGAACATCGATACCGTCAACGTTTGGAACCGCCAAGCGAGGAAAAAAATCAAAGTGCTATAATGTTGTATTAAAGTAAGCAACAGACAAAAGACTTTAAAGATGATAAAATTGATTGCAGCATTAGAATACTTTAGTAAATCTATATCGCTTTAAACAATAATTTCCAAACATACAAATTTAAAGAAAAAAAAATGTCTTTGTGATTAAACATAAGAATCTCGTTAACTACTCATACTTATTTTTATAATACTTAAATTTGTTTATGAACATTATTTTATTACTTTTTTTCTCGTTCGTCAAAGAAACATAAACATTTTGTATTCCAAGTATTACTTAATTTAATTAATTAAGCAATAGATTTAAATTTTTTTCTTTTGTATTATTTAGAATTTTAATTCTTATTTATTCTTTTATATACTTGAGCATTTATTATGTACACTCCTCGTTATCAGGATAGAACTACCACATTTAGAAAAAAAAATGCTATAAACGTTGAACAGAGTTACTTTAATGATACTAACTTTTTAAATAATTAAAAATCGTAAAATAAGCTATATAAATATAAAAGTACTTCCAAATATTCGTAATGGTTCTTTTTCCTGTTATTTAAAATGATATGAAAAATTCTACATCGATTTATCAACTAAAACTTTAATTTTTTTTTGTAATTTCCCTTAACATTGCGTTTTTATAGACTCGATTAGGGATTATTAATCGAAGGAAACATTTATAGTATCGAACAGTAACCCAACCCTACTTCATAGATATTATTGATTATGGTAATAATCCCACTGCATATAATAAAAAGGTGTATATAGTCTTCAAAAAATCTTATTTCAGCACATTTTTTAAAAAGATTTTAAACTTTGAATCCAACAAAACTTGCACAGATTTTAATTTAAATTTTGATTACCTCAAAATAAATATTTATTATAAACAACATCAGATTTGAGCAGAAACTTCGTGTGGTTGTATTCTAGTGAAAAACTTAAAGTAGCTAATTTTTCTGTTTATTTTTCAAAATAGTAAAAAAGTGCCGTCGTAAGGTATTTGGAAAATGTTTTTGTTGTCCTAAATAAGGAATTCTGCATTCTTTGTCTGTTTTTGAAAAAAAATATCGACATATTTTATATATTATATCAATAAAACGTTTCAATTTTGAATTTCTCATTCTATCCTGATGACTAGGAAAGTATATCTTTAATTATTTTTGATTTTTAATAAATCTAATTATGAATTTTTTAATTATATTTCTTTTAAATAAAACTGTGGTGATAACAGTTTTCTTTTATAACAAAATGGTATTTAAGTCATTTTAAAATGTTAAGTTTTTTTTTTAAATAAAATAATTTATGATAAAAAAATGTGAGTGTGTGTGTGTCTTTCTTTAAATTTATTTATTTTTTTTTTTTTCGAAAAAGCGATAATATTCATAGAAAATCTTGAGCTAGAAATACATTTTAATAAACAATTTTCATACAAAATCTTGAAAATTTTGAAATAGTGATAAATTTTCATAAAAACTTTTAAATGACAATCTAGCACAAAATTTGTATTGAAAACACTGTCAATAAATGAACAAATGTTTCTTTTTTATCAATCATTCTCAAGTCGATTGAAATTATACTCTCTTATTTTATTATTTTCCGATGAAGATGATGATGATGATGTCTCTGAAAAATATTTTATCTTTTTTCTAACAGTAACCTTTTTTGCAGACAGATAAGATATTATATCAATATACGTATTCTTTAAATGAAAAAAATATCAAATTTAAAATGATTTCATTTGAAGAGGTTAATTTAAGTAGAAAGCATTAAAAACTTATTTAAGAAATAAATTTAAACATATTTAAGTTTTAATATGAATCAACAAAAGTTTATTGTATCCACAACAGTAGTGTCCTTAATAACATGTGTTTTGTATATCGTGGCATTAAGTACAGAACATTGGGTATGAGCATAAATGTTTGAAAATACTTTTGATAACAAATAAAATTAAATTATTTATCTCAATCCATATTTTAAGTTGGAAGCTACGGCCGTTTTAACAGATCGTTTACAGAGCAATGTAAGTTACGGACTTTTTAGTGGTTCTATAAAGCGACATCAGTTGGCTTCAACTCTGAAGTTTTCATTAACAGGTAAATGAAGTTATTTAAAGAAAGTTTAAAAAATTGAAATGTTTTGTTTTTTTTTTTTTTTTTACAAATATTATTAAAAAACGTATTATTTAATTATTCCGTTAATAGTTCTTTTAATTTATACTAAAAATAAGTTTTTATTTCTAATAATGAGAAAAGGTGTGTTAAATTCAGATAACAATTTTTAAAAGCCCAACAAATATATATTAAAATTACAAAGTATTTCTTAGAAAAGTTTTTTTTTGTTTTTTTAATATTAAAAAATACATTCAGTTTTAAGTTTAAAATTAATTTATTCATAAAATATTCCCTTTTTCCAGTTGTTTGTCATGTCGACTTAAATGCCTGCATGTATAGCTGCCAAGCAGATTCTGAACGTAGACAAGATGAATTAAAGCGTGTCATACATGGCCAAGATTTGGATCCGTGTGAACAAAGGCGTTTCTTTAAAACTAAAGAAAACTTCATCGCCAGCAATACCACAACTCATGCTAATGATTTGACAAAAAATGTCATCAACAACAATGCAAAGTCTCCAGCCTATATATCAGCCTCACTTTATATTTGTAGTGTAATGTTTTTGTGTCTGGCTTTCTCATTTTCCATTATGTCCTTTGTTTGCTCAGCCATCAATTTAAAATGGCATCCTGTTGAACGTATTTTCAATATTTTTGGTTTATTCGTATGGAATGCAATTGCTATAGTTGGTTGTTTTTGGTCTTTGGCATTTTGGAGTGCAATGTTTGGCAGTCAACTGCGTTACAATATCGCGATTACTGATACATTACGTCAACAATTGAAGTTTACATCTGAAGGATATGCCAGCTTAGGATATTCATATTATTTGGGTATTGTCATTATGGTATTGCACATCATTAATCTTGTATTGTTATTTGTACGTAATTATAGTATTGGCAAGCAACCACATCATGTTCCAAATAATATAACAATAGATGATACAGATGCTAGATTAGAATTTTATTAAAAATAAATTAAGATTAAAAAGTTAAGGATTGCTGCAATTAAGATTTAAATATGTATGTATGTATGTATGTATGTATTTAGTTTTTAGAGTTATACGAAATATGTTTTAATATTAATTAATGATGTTCTTAGTCTATAAATCACATTGTTTAATATATAACACAGACAAAATATTTTCGAAAAATATTTTAATCAAAATCAGAATTTTTTAAAATGATTTAAAAAAAAAACATAATTTTATAGTTAAATAAATTACTCAAAATTAAAGTTATGAACACATTCAATTACTTTATTAATAGAATTTCAAACTAAATTTTATTTTTAATTATTGAATTAATCACTTTTTTATAACTTATTAAACGTTTGGGGTGATTGGGCACAGAAACAAATATCTCAACACTCAATATATTTTTAAGTTGATTTAACGATGTCCGTCCGTTCGTCCGCCTGACTTACTGACTTAATGGATATTCATAAATACGTAAAACACAACAATTTAAAATAAAAATATCTTGGAAAGCATTTTTTAATTGTTTAGGTAACTTTTGTTGTTCAGGGAAAATGGGCTTTATATAGACTTTTTGTTGTAAAATTGATTAGGATCGGTAAATAAATAGCCATCGGGAATTAGTTTAGTGCACAAACTCAACTGTGTAGGGTATCAAATTGTCGGACTTCTCTGACTATATCATTCTCGTATTATTTATTAATTGATAAAATACGATTAAGATAAATAATTATAATCTATTGCATATAATCGGCCGAATACTTCAACTATCAGTAATGTGGGCGAATGATTTTTCGACATGTTACACACGTAGTGACAAAATCAATGATGGTCGGTATAAAAATGATAATTTGAATAATGGATTATACATGTTTTTCCATGTTGAATTTCAATTAATAATATAATTGAAATTGAATTTAATATTTTTTATGTAATATTTAAATTTCATTTGTAAGAATAATTTGATTTTCAGTAATTTACTTAATTAATTGTGTAGAAAGGACATAAAACCAAAAGGGCTGAATATTCATATATTTTATTTAGAAATCTTATTCAAGACTTTTTATTTTCTTTTTTTTTTCATTTTACAAAACAGGATGTGGAATAACATTTTTTTGGCCTGTAGCACATGCTACAGTTTAACATTATTCCTAAATAATTCATCAAAATTTCTTCACAGAATTGACAAGACTTCTGAAAAAAATGTCACAACAATTAAATATTTATTTTAACGAACAAAAAAAAAAAAACAATTCATAGAAATTACACTAATTACTTTATCAGAACTCACAAGTTGATGTCACAATTTGAAATTATTAAAAAAAAGACAAAAAAACTAAAGTCATTTTAAAGAAAACACCTAAATGCATTATTTTGCAAACAAATCAATTATCCTGCTTAAAAAAAACACACACATAACAAAAGATGTTGTATTAAGAAAATAAAAACCTACTCATTACATTTCCTTAAACGTATCCAGGACATTTTACAATGATATCCAGAGAGCTAAAGAGAGTGAGAAGAAAATATAATAATGTCAACATTTAATACTTAATCCATCACATTGATGTGATGACTTCCTTTTCCATTCATACATTTTTTTTGTTATTTAGTTTATATTTGGCAGTTACTTCTTAATTAAGATTTCTTCCTTTTTCCTTCATTTTTTTTCTTTTATTCTTTAGAAATCTTTAAGGTTTTCAACGTGTATGGTCCGGGTTTTATTATTTTGGGACAACAAGAATTATGACAATTTTATTTGTATTTGAATGAGAAACAAATTATATCATCATTTGGTGTTTTTTTTTATATTTATTTGTTGTTAGTTTCTAAAATGTTGGCCTAATTGTTTGGTAACATTTGATGGGAAATTATTTTCATTTTCATTGCAGGATATTATTAGCAACCCTACATTTTCACTTACATAACAAAATGTATATATTTATACTCGTATATACTTATAAAGGTCTTATTTATTTTGTGTTTGTTATTATGTGTGTATGTATGTTTTACAGTTACTTTTGTTAACCACAGCAGTAAATCGATCACTTCCGTTTCTGTTATTAATAGTTCACCACCCACTGTTTTTATTTGTTTGAAATCAACTTGAATTATTGTTACTAATTTCATTTAATTATAAAGTTTTTTTTGTTTTTTTGCTGAATATTTATATTGTTGCTATTATTACCCGCAGTTTGAGTGACATTTCAATTTGTTTATATTACAATTCTTTAAAATTGCATATTTTTGCATAAAATATTTATTAGGGGGTATATTTCATGGTATGTTTGTATATTAATAAACATTCCGAGTTTATTAAATTTGATTTCCTAAATTTCTTTTTGAACATCGTCATAAAATTCTACAAATGCATTTTGCCTAATATCTCGGATACTAATGGACTATTTTAGTTGTATTTTCCGCTTAAAAAAGAATATTTAAAAACCGATTTTAGTAGAGTTTTTCTATGTAATACTTTTATATTATCCTTTACAACTATTGTAAAGGGTATAATAATTTAAAGCTGATAAATTGATTTATATTATTAGAAATATCTAATAAAAAATCAAATTATTTGTATATTATCCACGATGATAATATTTTAAACGTGAACATTTATAAAGATTTTTACTAAATATAGACTTATTAAGTATTTTGCTATCAAAACAATTTTTTCGCATTCATATATTTGACAATGGTTTTGTAGTTTTTTAATCAATTCGGTTTTTATTAAAACAGTTTTTTATCAAACAATACGATCCTAATCTTGCAAATGAGCAACATAATTCTTAGTAACATTATTGTTACAAAACATATAGTTTTGATAATAAAAAAAAAACCTTAAAATTTTTAATTTCAATTTTTAACAATAACTTAAGATAAGTTATTTTCATACAATAATATCGCTTGCAGGAAAGATTAAAAAGAAAAAAAAAAACATAAGACATTAAAGTAAAAATATGTTTCTCATTAGTATTGGCAGTTAGACTGTTTAAATTGAATTATATTCATACTTTTTTTGTGATTCTAATAAAACATTTTTATTATTTATAATTAAAAACAATACAAAACTAAAGTGTACCACCCATATGAATATTGTAGTCTTCCTAAGATTCCCACACTATTGGAAATTAGCTAATAGAGACAACATTTTGGCAGACAAGGGAAATGATATACAAAAACTATTGATATATCTATTTTGGTTATATTTCTGCAAAATCCTTCAAATAAAGTCTTTAAGAAAAAAATGTAAAAAAAAACTTCTTCAATGGAATTGTTAGTTAAACCATAGAAACTATTATAAAACCTTCTAGGTCAACATTAAGAAACCCCATAATGTTATTCATTCATTCATTCGTTGGCAATGATGACACCACAATAGGTAAACAAACAACTGTTGGTGGTCCCAGTGTCAGTGATTTATCTTTGAGAAAACCTTAATACAAAATAATATTACACAAAAACATACATATGTACATAGATACATACATACAAACAAACATACATAGATTCATCATTCTACTTTGTTATAATAACTATTATACGATTTTAATTTTTTGCAACCAAACGACATAATTATGAAATTGCCACACACAAACATTCAACTTTTTTTTAGTTTGTATGTCCTTTTTTTGATAATTATATTAAAGGACTACATTCGTATGACTATACAATTGCTTTACACTTGCCAAACATACATATGTATGTATGTATGTGTAAAGAAATTAGATTCCTGCTGTGTAAAGAAAGTAGATTCTTAAAATTAACACTGGACTAGAATCTACTACAAATACTATCAAATAATATCATTGACTTTTTTTTTTTTTAAAAAAGTTACTTCAACAATATTATTTTGATTTTTTAAGTATTTAGTTTTTTTTTTTGCGAATATATTGAAATATAAATGGGGGTAGAAGAAGTGGTGTTTGAAGAAAAAAAATAAAAAATAAAATGGTGTACTACATCCATTATAAGTGTATAATTAAATAAATTAGTATCTAAGGGATAAAAGTACGTTGGTACTTTTTTGTTATTGTCTGTAAAAGGGATTAGTTTTAAAATAAAAGCTTTAGAAAATTTTGAAAATTTTCTCAATTTCTCTTTCATTCTCGATTTTTGATAATTTTTTATAAAAATTGTTTATCAAATTTTATTTTATATGTACAAAATATTCCATAAACTTTATTTTCATAGAAATTTTTTGTAAAATTTTATTTTATTTATTTTTTATAGAACATTTTCTATAAATTTCTCTTTTTATAAAAACATTCGATAACTAAATATTGTTTTTTTTATGTTATTTATTAATAAAATAAAACAAGTTCTTTCAGATCGTACAATTATATGTATGATATTGCTTTTTAGAAAAGTACTTTTTTTGAATTGTAAATATTTAGTACCCTGTAATTTTAAACTAAACTCAGCACAAAAAATAGCTGCAAATATTGAAACATTTAAGGGAACAGTCTAACAAAACCACCCTAAAAATTATAATTATCTCTCTCTATCTCTCTTCCACTTACAATACAAATACACAAACAAATATATTGAATATGAATAAGTGGTGGCAAATAGTTGCTACTCAGGCACTACAAAAATTTCATACAAATGTCAAGTCCTTTTTAATTGGAAAATTTATTAGCCAAAAGAAAAAGAAAAAAAAATGAACAAAAACTCAACTAGTTTCTCTTATAAATATTTAAGCTATTGTTTTTTTTTATTTTTTATTTTTACGATTATACAAACAGGATCAGTATCGTATTGCTTAGCCAGACATAATGGCAACTTGGTGGTAAAAAAAAGGCCAAATTATATTTATGTTTCATTGTATGTTATTTTTTTTTTTATTAAGAATTGATTTGTTTAACCTGTATTTATAGGGAATCTATCTATGTTTTAACTAAAATTAAAAAAAAAAAAAAAAATTATGAATAGAATAAATTTTATCTGGCTATATTTCTTGATAATTGTTAATAAATAGAATGATTCTAATTAAAAATATAACAAAACAATAACTGTTGTAGTTATGTCGTAATAATAAGATTATATTAGTTTAATTCTAACTAACAACAGATTATTATTAGTTTTTTTCTGACGACTTTAAGAATGAAAGGAGAATTGAACTCGTGTTTTAGTACAATAAAGGATGATGGGTTGGAAAAAAAGGATACAACTTGTGTGGCATTGTTGAGAAATTGAATTAAATAAACAATTATTATGACTTTAGGTAATACGTTTTATATGTTTGAGACTTTGTTGGTCTAAAATGTAGTATAAAAAAAGTTTCAACAAAAAATTTGTATGAACTTTTGGATTCAATTTAATATAATATCAAAATTGTATATGCGATCAACACAATGGGTTAAAAGGTATCGAAAATGAGTTTTAATGTAGGTAATAAATGTAATGTTAATATTTTAATGATCTCGTTTTGATCACTAGCTAGAAAAGCTCTTTTAGAATTTTAAGATTTTTTGGCACAAAGCACCATTTTTTATTAAATTAATTATACGAAATTTTATGTAAATCCATAAGCAGATCATAAGTTACAGATTTATTTCCAAAAATGTTCGATAAAGCAAAGTGTTTAAAAAAAAATACCAATTTATAAAATTATTATATATAGGTATGCATAGTTTTTATACCCTACACCACCATAGGTGGTTGGGGAATTATGCCTTTGTGCTGATGTTTGTAACGCTTATAAATAATAATCATGTTAAAGTACACCAATCGACACAGAATCACTTTTTAAATCAATCTAACGATGTCTGGCTGGCTGACTGACTGTCCATTTAAACGTTGTGCAAATGTTATAAAGAAGAAGAATATTAAAATTGGTTGTAATCGGTACTAACAATATTTGTATCAAAATTTATAAAGATCGGTCCCCAATTGATTATAGCTTCCATATAACCACTTCCTTAGGAAATCATTTAAACCCGCATAAATCCTATACGAATAAATTTAATATTAGGCACAAACAACATTTTTATAAGTATAAATGGTAGTCTAAAATTTAATAATGATAAAGATCGGTCCATTTTTTACTATAGTTCACATATAACACCCAATTCCGGGAATCACCCAAAAGGGCATAAAGTAGTATTTTTTATATTTATATTACACTTAAACATGTATGGGTCCATAATTTGATCATAGGGTTGGGCTTGGCCGACTATACTTTTTCTCTCTTTTTAAGTATTAAAGTATGTATTTATTTACAATTATTATTATTATTATTATTATTTTTTTGAAATTGTAATCAAATATTTTTCATTCTGATTTATCGACTGAATAGAAAATATTAAATATATTTTATTTAACTTAAAAATATCTAAAATTAATGGTTCTACTTTGAATTTTTCTTTTAAAGATTGTTTATTTAAAAAAAAAGTAAAAAAGTGTTAACGTTTGACAGCTCTGCACAAGAAAATTTAAATATAAAAAATTATATATTTAAAAAAAATCTATTTAATCTATTAAAATGTATTATTTTGAAATTATAATTAAAAAAACCGAAGTGAAAAACATTTGTAGATCAATTTGATAAAAAAAATATAATGCCAAAATATAATAATCTTTTTAAAAACTACCTTTAAACAATGTCAGTTAAATGAAATGTTTTGAAAAGGTATTAAGATTAAATATATTTATGAAATATTTGTTTAATATCTAATGTGTCCTAAAAATCAACCCATCGAATATTTATACATATGTAAAGGATCATTGAGATAAAATAGCTCTAGAAATACACCCAGAAAAAAAACCAAACCAAAATAAATCACAAAAACAGCAACAATGAATATAGTTTTATGCAATAATCTTTTTAAAATACTTACCTAATTTTACATACAACATATGTATAGTTACATATGTACATACATGTATGTACATATGTATGTACATATTTGTAACTATTTAAAATATTGCATGCTGTTGCGTATTATCCATTTTACTTCTGAATATCTTGGTGTTTTGACATTTTAAGTGTCAGCTAAGAAATTTTGTTGATATTTAACAAATATTTTTGTGTGGACTGGCGTCAGGATTAACTGTTGCAAACATACAATATACATTTAAATAGCGATAAAGACCTCATTAGCCAGGAAACGTAGAAAAACACAAAAGACAACCAAAAATCATACAAGACAACTATAACTAAAAATCTGGAAATTTTTTATCTCATTAATAGATTAAGAATAATCAACGATTTTTTCATTTCTTTAAATGTTTATTTAAAATGTATTTAAACAGATAATGACATCGTTTAGCGGTTCTGCGGACATACCCACTTTTTGAAGAAGCATGGGCTGTAACCAAAACCACAAACTAAATATAAGCCACAAATATTAGTGTTAAAAAAAAAACTAATACTTAAATTAATGATAGTTTTTTTTTTCTTCGTTTGGTAATTACCCAGACTTTGGAAAATACAACATTTTATATGTAAAAATATTATTATTATTGTTTTTGTTTTTGTAAAGTACAAAAATAAAAAGTAAAGAATTTCCTGGGATTTTTATTGATTAAATTAGAAAGTTCCTTAGAGCACAAATAAATAAAAATAAAATCTAAAATAGAATTTTTATATATAAAAAAAAACATATGTAAATTTTAAACCATAACTTTAAATAAAATCTACAATATTATTTTTATCAAAGAAATTTGTATCGATTTTTGGCATTTAATTGAATTTTGTAATTTAAATTTGTATATAAATTAGTCGAAGTTCACACACAGCAATTTTTCTTGCTGCAATTTTGACTTTGTACATGAGAGAGGTAAAGAGAATGTAAAAGTTTAGTATTCTCTTCTCCTCTCTCTCCTATAAACTCAAAATTGCGGCAAGAAAATATCATGTCTAGAACTGTCAATTTAAAAATCTTTATTAAGTTTTGCATAAAAGAATAAAAAAATCACATCAATTTTCATCAAATTTCGATGTATTTTTTATTATTTTTTAATAAAGTCTTTTGAAGCAAAAATTTAGTATTATCTGTGATTTTATAACATTAATATTTCAAGTTTAACAAGATCGAAACTGTTTAGAAAATACTGATTTATTACCATTTTATTTTATATCGATCAACTGTACATTGTTTACTTTTTTTTTTGGAATTTATATCACTTTTTATATAATCACGATCACGTAATCAAAAGCATACTTATTAATCTTATATTCAATAGTTTTATTTTCACAGATATTGAATTAAATGATAAATATTAAATAATTAATAAACTCCAATACGAGTATTGATTTAATAAAACGTTTGCTTGACATTTAGTCAATAAAACAATTTGTTACACTTGAAAATTTAAAACTACTGCAACATAAAAAAAAGAAAACATGGACTTACTGACTGACAGGTGACAATTCTTTGAATTTTATAACAAAAATGTAACATTTTGAATATAGTTGACAAATAGCGACATATAAATCAAGAACAAAATGATATTTCTATAAAATCGAGTTCTATATGATATAAATTAATAACGGTTATTAATAATACAATTACTTGACAACAAACTACAATAATCAGGTTACCTTTTCTAACTTGGACTTTAAACGACTTGTTGTTGTTGTGTGTCGCTGTAACAATTGATGCCCCGTTGAGATAAATCAATAGAACTAATCGAAGTTTGTGAAAAAATAGAAGAACTAAAAATAAAACAAGAACAAGAACAAGTAATTGTTTGTTAGTTTATGAGTAGAGTTTGAGTAAAAGGACGTCAGTATGTCTGGAAATATTCTCACACTTTGTAACAAGCAGCAACATTTGATTGCAACAATAATACCTTAACTAACAGGTAGGTGATATTTCTACACGCCCCTATCAACCAAGTGAATCCCTTTGTTAGACAAAAGGGAGATATAAACGGACAGACAGAAAGACATTCAGAAAAACGTACAGAAACAGATTTTGTACTTTGCATTGTAATAAATTGAATAGAATAGACCAGGGCAGACAATGTGGCAACAACAAGTTGCCACAATTTGTTACATTTGTTATTTAAGTTAACATTTTTCAGAACAAAGTGTACAAGACAACCTTAAAGTCAATTGTATGTTGTTTTGTTTTTTTGTTTTATTTTTTAGAAACCAAGTTAGGTTATCATATTCTAGTATTGACCAATTTATTATTTAGTTTAGGAGTGTTTTAGGTTGTTTGTCTATGACAAGGTGGCTTAATTGTTTTACTTAAAGGCTCTCTGTGTCTGCTTTAGAAATATTGTTTGACTAGAGTTTGGTTTGGCAAATACTCCTTTGAATGAATGACATTTGGGACAGTTTTTGAATAATTGCTTGAGAACGTTTTAATATATATTTATTGCATTCTGTATGAGCCAGACATAATGTCTCTGTATGAAAGTGTGAGAAAATCTGGATTAAAATAAATAGTTAAGAAAAATGATGCGTTAATGTCACCTCAATTTTTGTTAGAAATTTGTGGTTATAATTGCCTTCATAAAATGTTTTCCTTCTGTTTGAAATTTAAGGTTAGAGTCATTATTTTTAGACGAACATTTCAGAATAGAAATGTACTTTTGTAAAATATCTATTCTTATATATCTAACGAGAATAATTTGTTTCATTTGATTTAATTAAGTACCAAAAATTATAGTAAAAAATTAGTACCAAAAAATTCGAATTTTCAGAATTATAATTTTTTCTTAATTCGCAATAGACGACGAAAGAATTAAATTAAATATAATTTATTTATTTTCAAAATATTTGTAAAAAGCAAAAACAATTTATTACAAAACTGTATATGTTTCGTCTTATTTGAGCCACGTTTAATTAAAATCGTTTCAAAAATATAACATTTGTTCACAATTTATTTATTTTCTAATTAGGTAAAGGTTTGTGTTGTCAGGGCTTGAGGAAAAAAGGTCAGAAAAGGATAAATGTCCAAGAAAAAAAGCTAGGATAAAGCTATATATTCTAATTAAAAAAAAACATTTAATTGTTAGTTCTCATTAGTTTTTATTATTTCTAGAATCTAGAAGAATTTATAAATTTAACATAAATTTTTGTGCTTAAATTTGTGATTTTTTGAAAATAAAATTTTTAAATTTTTAGCCCTTTTAAAGCTATATTAAGAATCAAAAAAGGCTAGGAGAAAAGCTAGAAGCTAAAACAAAAATTTTGAAGCTAAATGCGAAATAAAACTATATTTCGAATTAAAAAAGTAAACTGGCAACTCTGGTTATATATATTCAATACGATTCCTTATGGATTGTATTGTCCAAAATAAAATCTGGAAAAGCCTAAAAACACTGCCGAAATTAGAAAGATTGTGATGAAATGTAAAAAAAAAAACATTTTAATAGAAATTAGGAAAATAGTTTTTTTCTAAAAAGACACGAAGGTACACACGGACATCGCAATTTCGATTCTCATCATAAAAATATCCAAATATATAATTTTTGTGTCTTTTAAAATTGTAGGAACTATGAACAGAACGACCAGTTTTATATGTATGTATATCCTTTACAATTGCGGCGAAAGTTATAAAAGAAAAACATTTCAATTTAAGTTAAGAAAATATATTTTATTGAGATACCACCATCGCATAATTATAAATAAAGTCTATAGTCTATAGACCTTGACTAATTAAATTTTTGTAGTTCGAAATATTTAAATATTTTTTTAAATTTTCGAACATATTTTCAAATAAAAAAGCTTTAACATCTTCGATTACGATGAAATTCGTTATACACACACACACGCATTACGTCATTATAAAATTTTCGAACCGCCAAAGTTTAGATTCTATTGCGGCTTTTTTTATGAAAATCCCAAATCAAGGATATTTAATAAAATCATATCATCCATTTTTATAAATTTTCTCTGTGTTGGTATTAACAAATAAAGAAATGCTGAGTGGGAAAATTTAAATTTAGTATATAAAAATTTTAATAAAAAATTATACATAGTAAATGTGTAAGGAAGGAGTGCGATTGAAAATATCTTAACACACGTATTGTCTCATAACTTTTATAAATTATTTAACAATTTCAAAATAATCCAATTTGGTCCTACCAATGACCTAACCAATGACTTAAATGTCTGCTGTTAAACTGTTTCCAATGTTCTTAAATTTCACCATTGATATGGAATATGGTTAGGAGAGAAAAAAAGTACACATGACATATTCAAAGTCAAGAAAATTGAAAGCATATTGAAAAGAATTTCAAACATATTTGGTATTTGGCTATTTGATACGAACAGTTAATGCTAATGGTGAATTGGAAACGTATAAAGTCCAATATGTTCAAAACTTGAATGTTGCAAAAAAAAAAAAAAATGAAGCCAAAAACGGGCACAGAAATTAAAATCAAATTTCAGACAAAAATTTTCATGTTGTAAAATGTT
>MINK01185612.1:0-12539 GCA_001735545.1 Phormia regina
TCCATAAAAGTTTTTCCAAACCTTTCTAAAAGGTTTTATAAGAAACTTTTTAAAAAAAATTTGCAGATAGCTATAGTGAAAGTTTTTATATAAAGCTGTTTGCAGAATGTTGTGTTTAAAACTTTAGTTTTATTAAAATGGAAAAATTATTTTTAAAATTCTTCCATTCGATTTTTAGAAAAAATTCTTGTTTTTCAAATAATATTTAAAATAGAATTGATCTTAAAATTTTTAATGTTTTCCTAAAAGCTTAACTATTATTTTTATTTTTTTTAAAGCTTTTTGTGCACTTTTTTAAAATTGTTTCAACGTATTTCATGTTTTATTAAAAAATGTTTAGGAAGTTTTTGCAGATATATTTATTTAATGTTTTTAGATAAAGCTTAAAACTTTTTATTAAGTTTTATAAAAATTATATTTTTTTGTAAAAAATTTCGAGTTCGAAAAATATAGGAACATTTTTTACAAGTAATTTCAAAAGCTGAATTAAACAAACTTAAAAGTTTATTATATTTTTTTCGTAAAAATCTAATTGAAACTTTAAAAATGAAAAAAAAAAAAAAAAAAAAAAAAAAAAAAAATAAAAATAAATAAATTTATAAAAACATATTTCAAACAGTACCTAAAAAAGCTTTTTCAATCTTTCCGAATTTTTTTTTTACCATTTTTTTAGAATTATTTTTATAAGTGTTCCTCAAAATGCTTTTTTAAAATTTGAATTTAAAAGTTTGATTAAAAGCTTTTATGTACAGCTCCTATAAAAACCTCTGTAAAGGACTTAAATGAAATTTTTCAGATAAAGCTTTGAAACAGTTTATTGATAACTTTTAGAAAAAAGTTTATTGAAAACTTTTAGAATAAAGTTTGTTGAAAACTTTTAGAATAAAGTTTGTTAAAAACTTTTAGAATAAAGTTTGTTGAAAACTTTTGAAAAAGTTTATTGAAAACTTTTGAAAAGTTTTTTTTAACTTTTAGAAAAAAGTTTATTAAAAACTTTTAGAAAAAAGTTTATTAAAAACTTTTAGAAAAAAGGTTATTGAAAAATTTTATTGAAAACTTTTAGAGAATGGTCAGAATAAAGCTTTATTAATAGCTTTTAGATAAAGTTTATTGAAAGCTTTTATCATAAGTTTTACCGAAGTATTGTTTAAAACTGTTTATTAGGCTTGTAAAAAGTTTGCATAGGATTTTAAATAAAACTTTATGAAAGCTTTTAAATAAAATGTCACGTAAGCTTTTAAATAAAACACTGTAACAATTTTTAAATAAAATCAAATGAAAGCATTTGAATAAAGCATTAAAGCATTTGATAAAAGCATTAAATATATCTCTTTATGAAATACTAAAAGTTTTGACTGAAAGTTTCGTTTACAACTTTTTATTGAACTTTATCAAAAGTGTTCATAAGGTAAAATAAAAAAGTCTTTATAAAACTTTAGGAAAGATTTTGAATAAAGCTTTATGAAAACTTTTTAATACGACTTTATTTAATAAAGCTTTGTTTATAATTATAATTTCTATGAAGTAGTTATTGAAGCTATATTCGAAACTTTTATATAAAGAGTTATAGGGAACTGAAAAGCTTTAAGTAAAGTTTTTATATAAAGCTTTATTGAAATCTTAAAGAAAACTTTTAACATTAAGCTTTATTCAAAGAATTTTTAAAAGCTTTATTTAACCGTAATACGCAAATTTTTTATAAGAAATTTCTTCACTGAAAACATATTTTAAGTTCATTTAAAATATGTGTAGAAAGCTCTCATATTTCAAAATCTTAATAAACAATGATTTTTTGACACCTTTTATATAATTTTTTTTAAGTTTTGCATTCAAAGGGAATACATTTTTTAAATTCTCTTTAAAGAGTCTTTAAAAAGTAAAATTTTAAAAGCATTTATATTTAATAAATAATTTATATAATAATAAATGCTTGTCTACACAAGTTAAATTGTTATTTGTTCAGAAAGTTTCTCTGTACAAAGTTTTTTGTGAAGACATTTAATGGCTAAACTTTAAAGTTTTTATTTTTATATAATATACTAACTGAAAACTTGACTACAAAGTCATACCTTAAAAGCTTCTAAATATCTTTTTCAATAGCCTTTAATGGATTTTCCATTACATTCCCTTAAACACTTTCTGCTTTATTCATAATAAAATTTTCAAATTTATAAAAGCTTTATAAACAAACTTTTCATACAGATTTGATTTATAAATTGTTTATTAATTTTAAAATTTTATTATGAATAAGGCGGTATAAAAATATTTTTTAGAAAGTCTTTTGAAAATATTTTCTTTTAAAGTTATAAGAAAGCTTTGCTATCATAACTCTAAAGCTTTAATTTCTAATAATTATAGGAAGATAAGCATATATTAAAAAAATGTTTAAATATTAATAATAAATGCTTTAAGAAAACTTTGCAGAAAGTCTTATGAAGAGAGCTTTTTGTTTTTTGAAGTTTTATCAGAAAGCTTTCTCAATTTAATAAAGCTTTCATGTTGTAATGGGCACTTGATCATCTTAATCTCTTTTTTTATTTACAGAAAATAATGCTTAGATACTTATTTTTATTTTAATACTTAATTTTATTTATTATATTTTTATCTAACGGCTTTTTAAATATTTAAATTTTATTATAACATATACTACTTGAAAACTTAATAATATATTTATTTAAATTTGTAACAAAGAACTTTCTAATTAAATAAAATTTATATTAATTAAATATATTAAATACGTATAACAATTTTAGTAAAAAAATTAACTCCAAACTGACAACAACACAACACAAATATTATTTTATATTAATAAATATTTAAAATATTTATATTTATATAAATATGATATATAATAATAAATATATATAGGATTTTTTTAATATATATATTAAAAACACGTTAATATATTTTTTTAACACAAATATTAACAAAAACAAATTTAAATTAAACTAATAATAAATATATTTATTAAACAAAATTATAAACAACTTTTTAAATAATATAGAAAACCACAAAATATTTTAATTTTTCTTAAGAATTTTTTGTGAAAATAAAATTCTTTTTAAACTTAATGATTTTCCATATTAATTGCATAAAATTAAAAAAAAAAAAATATATAAAAAATTATTTTCATTATTAATTTTTATATACAGGGTGATGCTCTGATTTTGGTGTATTTTTTTTTTCTTTAAAATTAATTTTTAAATTTTAAACAAAATTTTTATTTTTAATTTATATAATAAAATTTTTTTTGTAAATGATTAAATTCTTTTAAAATTATTTTTAAATATTTTTAAATTTAATTTAAAAATTTTAACGCACGTACAAACACTGAAACTACTGATAGAGATTTATATAAGAGAGTATATAAGAGAGGTTTGTTGTTGTTTTTTATATATATTTATATATAAAGGGAAATACAGGAATTTGTTTTTAATATTTAAAAAAGTGTTTTGCATTTTTATATATAAAATTTTAGTATTTTTTTTTTTAATTTATATATAAAAAATAATTAATATTTTTTACAAAGAATTTTAGTGTGTTAAGGTTTTTTTGTTTTTGTTTAGGATAAGCTAATCATTTGAAAGGCTTAGATAGTGTTTGAGAGAGAGATAGAGAAGATAGAGGCATTTGATCAAGCGAGTTTTAAGGAAGTGTGTTGGTTTTTTTTTTTTGGTTTTGAAAGGCGCATTTGAAAGCTTTTTTTTATTTCGAAATGTATGAAGAAATGTTAAAATGTCTTTATGATTTATAATTATAATTAAAGCATTTTTAATCATGCCTTATAGTTTTTATTGATAATAAATAGTTTTGAAAAGAGCTTTATTCTGTTTGTTAGAAGAAAAAGTGTAATTTATATTTTGTAGTATGTAGTATTTTTAAAAAGAGAAACAAAGAGAAAACTTTAAAGTTTGTAGTAGGATTATTTCAGCAAAATCTTTATCAAGAAAAGCTTTTTAGAAAATTTTAAAATAATATGTTTGCACTTGGAAATTTATATAAAAAAAAAATAAAGGAAAAAAACTAAAAGTTTTCCGTAAAAATATTTATATTTAAGAACAAAAATAAAAAAAAGCTTTAAACAGAAAACGCATTTGAAACTTAAATAAAAATATTAATAAGCTTTGAAAAAAAGGATTTTTTATATATTTTCTTTAAATAAAAATGTTTGGAAAACAATTTTTAATCAGTATTTTTTCAATAATTCCTTAAGCATTAACGATTTTCTAAAAAGCTTTTATCTGAATTTTATATCTGAATTAATTATATTTTATGTGAAATATTTAAAAAAAAAAAACTTTTTTACCATAATTTTTCTAACAAAAAATAATTATTTATAATAATATTTTTGAAATTAAATAAAGACGTTTTGCTTTTTTAAAGCCTATTTTAAAAGTTAATCCTTTTTTTAAGTTTCTTTTTATGTTTCTAAATATTAAATTTACATTATTTAATGTGATTTATGTAGAAAAAGCTTTTTCCAAACCTTTTTGAAAGAAAATTTGTTGATTTTTACAATTATTTGTAAAGCTTAAAAGATTTAATAAAAAGCTTTATTTTTTTTTTTATTTCTTTTTCACATAAATTTTATTATTTTCAAAAATTCTAGAAGTTCCTTTTGCCTTCTATACATCTTAAAACTTTACAAAAGAAAATTCAAATTTTTAATTTTATTTTTCTTATTTAAAGGTTCAGAAACATTTTATTTTTAAATTCTTTCTTTTAGTTATTATATTTTCAATAACCTATTTCTTCAAAAAGCTTTTTTCTTAATTAAAATAAATGTTTTTCTAAAACATTTTTCTCTTTTTATGAAAAGCTTTTTGTATTTTTTTTAAGCTTTTAAAACATTATTAAGCTTTTGTTAAAAGGGTTTCCTAACTTTTTACAAATACCTGCCTATAACATTTATCAGAATCTTTTTTTAACTTTTTCTTGTAATAGCTTTTCTAACTTTCACAAAAAATTATTTGTGAAAGTTATCTTTTATAAAATGATTTCTCCAGAAATTTTAATGAGATATTTTCATTAATTTTTTATTGAAAGCTTTTTTCTAAGCTTTTTTGGAAAACTTTTTCTAAGCTTTTATTTAAAAAAAATCAAGTTGAAAAAAGCCTTTTGTAATATTTAATAAGGAACTTTTAGAACTACTTTTATTGAACACTTTTTGTAAGCTTTTACTTTTATTGGAAATTTTTTGTAATATTTTACTAAAAGCTATTTGTAAGCTCTTGTATATTTGTATAGAATATACATTTTTTCAACGGTGCCTTAAACATTTTTTAAACGGTTGTTTAAAATTAAAAATTTTTACCTAATTTTTAGAAACTTTTTTCCAAGTTTTTTTTTTAAAGAAAACATTTTTTAAGTTTTCGTTGAAAACTTTTAGTAAGCTTTAATAGAAAACTTTTTGTAAGCTCTTATTAGAAAATTTTTGTAAGCTTAAATAGACAGCTTTTGTATAGACAATACATTTTATAAACTTTTTTTGTAAAGGTTTATAAAATGTATAGTCTATACAAATTTACAAAAGCTGTTTATTTAAGCTTACAAAAATTTTTACCAAAAATTCTTTTGAGCTATTACCTAAAACCGTTTTGTAAACTTTCACAAAAATGTTTCTCCAAGTTTATCAAGTCTTTTTTAACCAACTACAAAAAGGAAAAAAGAAAAAAGCTTTTTTATTAATTTAATGTAAAGCTTTAAAATCTGTTTGGAAAATCTTTAAAAATATAGATTGAAAGCTTTTTAATTAGACTATTTCTAACATTTTTTATAATGGTTTTCAAAAGCGATGTAGTGAAGCTTTTCCTTGAAAGCTGTTTTATTACAACTTTATTGGCAAAATTTTTTTCTAAATGTATTTGGTTTTTAATTTGTGGATTAGTATTGAGTTTTTGAGAAATACTTCTTTATTTATATAAGTTTTTATTTTTTAATTAACTGATATGCTCAAGAAACTTTAAAGTTTTCTTTGTCTTATTGTTTCCTTTTTTGTTTAATCACCCTGCATATAATTATTTTTAATAAGTTTTTTGTTTTAGTTTAGTTTTTTTTGTTTAACACAGTAATCAAGCATTTTAATTAAAAAAGAATATGTTTTTCAATAATTTTCCAATTTCGTAACAAACTCAAACTCAAAATAAAGCAAATGATAACATTTACACTAAAAGCTTTTTTATAAATTTTATTTTCTTAAATATGTATTTTAGACAAAAAGCTTAAACTGTTTAATATTTTTTTCTTTTTTTCGCATAACTAGTAAAAAAACTTGAGCTCTTTTCTTTTTAATTTTCATTTAAAATTTTTGCTATAATTTTTTTTATTTAACAATAAATTTCAAACAAATTTTGTACTGAATATGAGAGAGAGAGAGCTTTTGAAAATGATTAACTGACTGATATTTGTTTGAGGTTTGATATTAACAAGGTTTATTTTATTTTTCTTTTTTATAATTTTATAAGGGTTAAGGATTAAGATTGTTTTGATGAAAAAAAGTCTTAAGGTATGGATTTTTGGTTGGTCTGGAGAGGGGGGGAACTGAGTGGTAAGTGTCGCTGTGTGTATGTGTTCGTGAATTGTGTCTGAAGTGTTAGTGAGTGAGTGAGTGTGCAAAACACTATGGAAACATCATGAACTCACCATCATGTAGCGGATCTATTGTGTGAATCATAAGCTGCAATAGGCCATGACGAAATTTTGCACCAGTCTGTGTACTACTCGCATTTCCACCACTGCTATTACCTGTAGTGCCAGCACCACTACTGGATCCAGGTGGTCCTGATCTTGACTCCGAGGCCGCTCTCGATGTTACCGAACCACCAGGCTGTGTGGCCATTGAGGTTTCCGAGGAATTGGCAGCATTGCCCTTTTTAAGGGGAGATACACAGTAAAAAGAGTATAAAGATAAAACGAAAAAAAGAGAAAACAAAAAGAAAAGTATAAAAAAGAGGGGGAAGAGAAAAAAGAAACAAAAATATTGAAGATGAATATTATTATGATGAAGATGATAATTAGATTGTTGTATGGTTTAAATTTTATTAAGAGCGAGAGAGATAGAGAAAGAAAGGGAGATAGAAAAGAAAGTATAGGCAAAAAGAGAGAAAAAAAGATATTATGTTATTAAATATTTAGCTCTTTGGGGGGGAGATTTTTAAAGAAAGAGACTTAAATATTTAAACAAAAAAATAAATAAAAAAATAGTTAAAGAAATAACAATAGAAAAATGTGTAAGAGCTTTATTTGAAAAGTTTTTTAATATTTATTAACTAAAAGACGTAAAAGATTTTACATAGAAATATTTTTGTTTTTAATTATTTTATTGAAACGGGAGGGTAATTGTGTAATTCGATTCGAAAAGAAATTCCTTCGAAATTACACAATAACCCCCTTGTAAGCAAAAATCATTTGCTTTCTAATTTTCAAGAGATTTTTTTTTTTTTTAAATTAAAAAAAACTGTTTTTTTAAAAGTTTAAAAAAGCTTTCATTGAAATATTTTTATACAAAATTATTCATTAAGAAAACATTAAAAAGAACTTTTCTTTTAATATTCCAAAAGCCTTTTTTCTAAAAAAAAATCTTAAAACATGTTTTTTTTTATTTTTATTTTATATGAAAATTAATTTTTTAGTTATTAAACAAGCTTTTTATTATTTTCTTAAAATAAGTCAATATCAAAACTGAAAGAGATTTCTAAAAGTTATTTTAGGCCTGTTTTTCTAAAATTTTAGAATTAAAAAGTTTTCTGAAACTTTAAATATTTTTTTTCTAAAGCTTTACAAAATATTTATGAAGAAATGTTCTAAAAAATTTTTTATGAAGTAAAGTTTTCAAATTTTTTTATGAAGAAAAGTTTCGAAAAATTTTCATTAAAACTTTATTTTAACTCTTAAAAAAATTTGTTTTTCATGATGTAATACAAAGCTTTTTGAAATTTTTTGTAATTTTTATAAAAACTATTATACAAAACTTTTTTCAAAACATTTATGGAATTTATCCATACTTTTATAAAAACTTGTATAGAAAGCTTTTATAAAAACTTGTATAAAAGCTTTTATTTAAACTTTTATTGAAAACTTTACTAAATCCTATTAAAACACCTTATATCGAATGAAATTTTAGAATTTGTAAAATGGCTTTTCTAAAGCTTTCAAAACGACGTTTGAAATATTTATAAAAATTAAAAAAAATTTCTCTAATAAAAAGATTGCCGAAAAAGAATTTTAATAAATATTAAAAAATCCTTTTTTTTATTATTTTATAAAAAGCATTTTTGAATGCTTTATCAAAACTTTTTATAAAAATTTTGTAGTTTTTTTTTTTAAATTTTATTTTTGTTAAAAGCTTTTATACAATTTTTGTTATAAGATTTAAAAAAGAAATAGTTTTTACGTTAACAAAAAACTTTTTTGTATTTATCATACAAATTTTATTCTGTTTTTTGTTTCTTGTAAAGAATTTATAAAAGCTTTTCTTCTAAAAACTTCTATAAGTCTCATTAAGTGTAATAGGATGAAAAATATATTTATAATTGTATTTAATTCACGACTTGACTTCTATTTCAATTAATCTGAAAAGAAATTATTGTTATAGTTATTAATAAGAAAAAGCTTTTTCTACAAAGCTTTAATTAACACATTTTCTTTGTTATTTCTTAAACTTATACTGCCAATTAGTTTAACTAAAAATAAACAAATAACAACTAAACACTCAAACAAATTAAATAAATTAATAAAACATAAAAATAATTAAAAAAAAAAACAACTAAAACTTTGAATTTGTTGTATTAAAAGCTTGCATTGTTTTTTTCATTAGTATCTTTTTTTTTGGTGAGTGAACAAATAAAGCATTACGATTTGATTTTTGAGAAAAAATAACTAAAAAAACATAAACGTGGTAGTGGATGGCAAAAATTTATTGAAATCTAAAACTAAACAAATTTTAATAAAAAAACTTGAAAGCTTTTGGTTTTTCTTAAAGGCAATAATTTCAAATAAGTTTTTGCTTAAACACCACAAATCATTTTAGATATTTAAGAAGAAAAAATAAAACGGAATAAAATTAAAACAAATCCATTAAACAATTCAACATTTAGTGAAAAAAATAAAATAAAAGGAAATTTCTTAAAAACGGAAAAACACTTAAAAGCTTTTATAACAAATAAACAAAAAAATAAAAAAATAAAAGAGAAATAGACTAAAATTGAAAAAGAAATTTGTTGTTAGTTTATTACAACTAAAAAATAAATGTAATAAAATAAAAAATTAAGAAAAAGAAAAAATATTTTTTTCATTGTATTATTTTGTTTAAAATATTTATCTTTTTTTTTTAAATATAAAAGCGCAGTGGGAAGTTTTTGTTGTATTTATTTCATTTCTTTTTCATTATTCCTTTTGTATTTTGTAGGTTTTTTTCTGTTATATCTTTTTTTTCATTA
The DNA here is from genome assembly GCA_001735545.1 of Phormia regina. Classification (NCBI taxonomy): domain Eukaryota; kingdom Metazoa; phylum Arthropoda; class Insecta; order Diptera; family Calliphoridae; genus Phormia; species Phormia regina. The sequence goes on from MINK01185612.1 coordinate 9,438, forward strand.
AGAGTTGTTAACTTTTTTTTATAAATATTTGAGTAAAAGAAACACAAGAAATAAAATAAAGTTGAAAAATAAATAAAAAATTAAAAGAAACTTTAAAAAGAATTATAAATTACAATGAACTGAACTTTCATTAAAAAGAAGCTAAAGTAAAGCTTAATATAGCTTTTTCAAAAAAATAATAATTTACAGTTAAAACAAGCGTTTGGTATAAATATAGTAGGTAGTATAGAAAAGCTTAAAGCTTTTATGTTAAATTAAAAAATTAATGACTTAGTTTTAAAAAAGCTTTAATGAAACAATAGTAGTTATAACTATAAATAAATAGTAGCAAATAATTAATAACAAATATTATGTTGTTTTTATAGTTCTATAGTTTAAAATTAACTTTTAATTGCAGGAATAATGCTTTTTCTTTCAAAACAATGAAATGAAATTTTTATATAAATATATGTAAGTATGTATGTATGTTTTATATTTATATATGAGTTTTAAGCTTTTATGGTGAAATGAACTTAAATTGTAGAAAAAAAGTAACATCACAAACAAAAATTTAGATCAATGAAGAACAATTAAAATACTAGTAAAAATATAATATTATCAAACTACTTATAAATTTTGTCAAAAGCTTTTTAAATATAAAGATTTTAAACTCAATTTTATTAAAATTTTAATAATTATTTTTGATAAATTTAAACACCTTAATCTTTTTAATTTATTTTCATTAAAAGTCTTAAGAAAACTGGTTAAGGTCTTGTATTAAAAGTTTTTAATATTAATGTTAAAAAAAATTCATTTAAACTTTTCTAGAAAGCTCTTTTAAAATTATAATTCCCCTTAAATAATTTTATATGAAAACATATTTTTAGCATATTTTTTAACATTTGTTGAACAAATTGTTAAAAACTTTCTTTAGAAAGCTTTAAATATACTTTCACAACATTTTTATTAAAAGCTTTCTTAATGTGTCACATTCTTAACGATTTAAATTTTCACATATTTTTTAAATTTTAATAAATTTTCTTTAAATTTAAAATTTTAAAATGTTCAACAAGGATCTTCAAATAAAATTTTTATAAAAGTCTAGCCAAAATTGTTTTTTAAAACTACAAAAACTTTTGTGTAATATTATTTTAGAATTTTAAATATTTATCGCGTATCAAAAGTTGTTAAAAAGCTTTAAAAATTTCTAAGAGCTTTATACAGAATCTTTAGAAAAGCTTTTGTTTGAAGAATTTTAGGAATTTTCTTAAAAAAAACTTTGAAAACTTTAACATTTGTTGCATATGAAACTTCATAAAAAGCTTTTATCAAATTTAAAATTTACAAAAAAAAAAAGTTTTCAAGATTATTTTTAAGAAATTTCTAGTTTAATATTGAGCTCATACAGAATAAATTCCATTTTCAATAATCGTTTTCGACAAAGATTTTGTTAAAGCTGATATGATTTTCATCAAAAAGCTTTTAATTACATTTTTACAAAAGCTTTTATTAAACGTTATCTAATGCTTTTTTCTAACGAAAAGACATTTTAAGAAAATTTTGTAAGAAAAGTTAAGGAGCTTCCAGAAAGTTTATATTAAATCTAAAGCTTACAGTAAAAAAATGTCTAAAAACCTTTCTAAATTCTTTATTAATTTCATGTATGTTTGAAAGCTTTTAACAAATTTCCAAATAAACCCTTCACAAAAGCTTTTGCCAATTATCTTAAACTTTATTAAAACAAATTTTGTTTAACATAAAACATTTTAAAAAGCTTTTTTAAAAAATCTTGCCAAAAACTTTAAATTAATGTTTTCAAAATCATATGAAAAATTATGTTGTTTAAAGTTCTTTAAAAACTTTTGTAATGTAATAACATTTTTACAAAGGCTTTTGTCTAAAATCTTTTTAAAGAAATTTTGTAAAGAAATTTAAGGAGTTTCCTGAAAACCATTATTAAATCTAATGNTTACAATAAAACTACTATTTCAACATAATTTTGCCAAAAAGCTTTTCAAANATTTTTTTATTGATTAGTATTTATTACTTGTTTTTAAGTCAATAAAAAATCTAGACAAATAAAATCTTCACAAAAGCTTTTGTTCAATTATTTTATACTTNAAAATTATTTTTTTTATTATAAAACAAAAAGCTTTTTAAAAGAAAATTNTTTGTTCTTTAAATCTANAANGCTTTCATGTCATGGCTTTCAATTTNTGAAATTGATATTTTNTAAAATCAAATGACTTGAGAAAAATTACGTTGTTAAAAGTTTCTCAAAAACTTTTGTAATTAAATAAAATTTTAACAAGAGCTTTTCTTTAAAATAATGTTAATCAAAAAATATGCTTTTTTAAAGCTTGTTTTTAGGTATTTTATGAAATTGAAAGTTTCGTTTATTTATCTCATCAAAGATTTGTTAAAAGCTTTCATAATCTGAAGATTATGATTTTAATCGATTTTTTTTTCTCAGAAAAAAATGAACATAAAACTTTTTATAAAGTGTTTAAAAATAAAAATGTCGAAAGCTGTCTGGGAGCTTTTATATTATCAAAAGTTTTTTTAAAGTTTTCATTAAAATTAGTGACTTGACAATTTTTTAAGTTTATGTTTAAAAGCTTTTATTAAAAACTTTTGTTTATAACCTTTACAAAAGCTTATATTAAATGTTATTCAAAAGTTTAAATTTGAAATTATTTCAAAAATTACATTTAAAGCTGTAATGCTATAAAGTATTTCAAGCATTATTTTCATTAAAATGTATATAATATTTTTTATTAAAAGCTTTCAGAAATTAAAAAAAATCAATTAAAAATTACTTTTGAAACCAGTATAAAAATTCCTAGTTAAAAGTTTTTATAAAAAAATTGAATAATTTTTTTGGAAAACTTGATTAAAGCTTATGAAATGATTAATATTTTGTCCAAAAATTTTATCTAACATTTTTTAATCAATTTGTTGCTGCATAAGTAAATGTTCTATATTATTTTCAATTTTTTTTATTACAAAATTTATTCAATCTGTTTCCGTTTATTTTTTCCTCCAATACATTTTCAATAAGCCCTCTGTATATATTGTTTTTATTATCTATTAAATATGTATAATGTAGTGGACAATGTGTTA
>MINK01185749.1:0-14819 GCA_001735545.1 Phormia regina
AAGTTAATGAAAATTCATTAGGTGACATTGTGGTACTTTTTCGTTCATATGATGGTTTAATATATTTTTAAAACATTTTAAAGTCCGTGATTCCATGTCAAAACGGATTTCATGTCATATTGAAACATGGTTTACTGTAGAAGAATTTCACAGTGGTTCCAAAACGGGTAAATTTGAACCCTTGAAGATATCTCAATAAAATATCACATGGTCAGAGGTGAGATGTTTTTGATTTGATTTAATGAAGTATAGTCACAAAGAGGGTCAGGGGGAAGTGAGTGACGCTCTAATGTTGGTCATCTAGAGTAAGTAGTTTTTTATGAAATGACAGAAAATAAGTTATGTAAATAGATAGTCCTTGTAAATCTTTAAAAAACGTCTTCTCTTTTACTTTAATAGATATTCGGATCGAAATGAATTTTTACCTCATTTTTAGCTCGGTTTTTATAGTCTATTTTTAACTTGAGGGGCTTAATATTGCCCCTACCTTATATTAGACAAATTCCCTACGAAATAACAATTAATATTGTTGCAAGTATCATATAAATATATGAATCCGTTAAAGTTTTGTATTAATTTTAAAATTTTTGGATTTTTTTCCTAAAAAAGTAGCCATTTTTATTCACTGATAAAATTAATTTTTTGTTCTGGGTTTTATGATTTTTTTTTAAGTTTTTGAAAGAAACCTTCACACAAATAAGGGTATGGTAAATTCGAAGGGGCTTGGATAACATTTCGAGGTAAATTTGGAAAATTTTGTTAATTCTTTATGATACAAATTTTAAAGTTGGGATTGACTTAAAATTATTTTATTTATATAGCCCTATATACAACATAAATATGCAAGAAGTATTTTCTGATGAACGGGTATTTTGATGTAAAAAAGTGTGAAAGTATTTATCGCTCTGACTTTAAATTAAATTTGTACATATTATATTTTAATTTCAATAAAATATGACTATTTTTTTCTGTCGAGTTTTTATTTGGGATGGTAAACTTTGGGGGTATATCCACTATCTCCCTGAACCGCTGAGGCCTTGTAAACAAATCAGTCAACTCGTAAGCATCTCTCCTCTCACCATGCAAAATTTTGTGGAAATATCTCCAACGGTTCAAAAGTTATAAAATTATTTCCAAAAAAGTATTTTTGGTGACTATAAGACGAGTTTTTGAAAACTTAAGTTTCTATTCGATTTGATTAGTAGTTGAATAGATAAAGATTTAATGTCAAGAATTTTGAGTTTGGCCTCTCGGTGAGACCTTTTTTTACATTTAGAATTTTTTCCCATATTACATATATTTTTCTTTCTTAGTATAATTTAATTTATTAGAAATTGTTATGCTATAATTTTGCTTTCATAAAAAAAAGTACGAAATCAAACTGTGTTTTTTATATAATTTTTTTTCTTTTGACATCAATAATTTTGTTTAAGCACGTTTTGCAATAAAAGTTTAGTTTATTTTTAAGCACATGTTTCCTAGAACTATTTAGAATATTTCAAAGTACTAAAATGTTGTGAAATATAAACCGACAAAACATGTGAAAACTATATCGCCTTAAACAAAAAAAATCACACCAACACATACGTATAAAAAAACAAAAATAAAACTGAAAATAAAATTAAACCTCTATAACAATTTTCCACCTTCTAAATATAAAACTATATAAAATAGGTGGGGTCTGCTTGATATCAAAATGTGTAAGTATAGGATCTTTTATTTTGTATGATTAAAACTGACCAGACATGGAAAATGTGAATTATAAATAGTGTAAATTAAGAAATTGCATGTTTTCGAATAGTTTAATAAAATTTTATGACGTTTTTTTTGTTAATTCTTTCGCTATGTATGTATGTGTGTGTGTATTTTTTGGCTTATAGTTTATTAAACGAAAACATTGTATAAAGGTATGTTATGGTTATAAATTAATTATAAGCCTTAAGGTATGCTATGATTTTTTTAAGTTTACGTTTAAAAGAAATTCTATTATAGCTGTATGGTTTTCTTTATTTGCTATTGTTTGTTTCAAAAACAAAAGCCTAGAAAATTATGTAGAAATGGAAAACTTTTATAATTAAAATGTATTTGTATTTTTCAAATAAATTTTTAGACTTTTTAATGCTAAGAAATTCTTGTTAAAAGCTTTATATTATGTTTAACTATTTAATAAGAGTTTTGAGGAAGAAAAAAAAGGTATTAATTATTTCTTCTTTAATTAATTTCAAATTTTCACTTAATACCTCTTGGTTATTTGCTTATTAATGCTAAACGAGTGGAAAATTTAAAACTCTTTACAAATTCTCTTCTTTTTTTTTTTAATAGCACTCTCTTTCTACCCTAAGCATTTTTGTTGGTTTAACTACTACTGTTTTCATTTTCCATTATTATGCAAATGTTGTATTGTGAATTAAAAAGTAGCATACATTTTGCTTAAAGGTCTTTTTCAAACATGTTCGTAAGTATGTTCGTTCGTTTGTTTGTTTGTTTGTTTGTTTAATTTTCTTTTAACAAATCTGTTTGTTGTTGCATTTACTTAATCATAGGAAACTAAATATTTTCATGAAGCTTTAAGCATTTTTGAAGCTGCAGTCTTTTTTTCAATTTCTTAATCAATATTTGTATTAATATTATTTATGTAATTTGTAAGTTTAGTTGATTGGTTATTGTTGTTTGAAAAACAATTGATTTAAGTTTTTTATTTGGCTAAATTTATTTACAATTATTTTAATCAATATGAAATTGTTTTAAACAGCTGTTCAATTTAATTTAAAGGAGGAAAAATAGACTACAATTTTTTTTTAATATTAAACTGAAAGCACAGTGCTTTGATCCCTTACAAAGAAGGGACAGAAATACACATATTACTTTAGACTTAGAGTAAATAAATACGAAGATTTGAAAAAAATTGTCACAAGGACACGCCTACCTCCTATATATCCTAAAGTTAAAGTTATCCTAAAGTTTCTAAAATACTGATGTGAACTTTACCAAAATTTCTGCCTGTCATTAAAAATTGTTTAACTATATATTTTCTAAATTATTTTTTTAATCGAAGCAAAGACACGCCCACCTCCCATATATCCTGAAACTAAAAAACGGATTTACTGCTTGAATACTAAACAGAATTCCACCAAAATTTGTGGTTATAGTGAGATATAGATTAGTTATGATTCTGCCAATTTTTATTTAAATTGGAATAAGAACACGCCTACCTCCCATATATCCTGAATAAAGAAAAAAGCATTTCTGGCTTACACGCCGTCTGAAATTTTTTAAAAATAGAAAGAGGTAACATTTATTTACCTTAGACATGAAGTAAATATAAAAAAAATCGGAGCAAGAACAGTCCTATATGGATACTCAAAATACTGGTCAAAACAGAATCAAAATTTACTTAAGCTATTGGGTTTTCTATTAAATATTCTATTTAATAGAAGCAAGGGCAAACTTATCTCCACCCAGCACATTCATTATTAAATATTATTTTAATATCTGCAGCCATTTTTTTAATTATAAAATGTTATTTGGCAGAACGGTGATGATGTTCGTCCACCCGTCGATATATTTGAAATAAATGGGTCGAACATGGTGCTTAATCACGTTCCATTTTTTTGTGTTTATTGCTCGTAGTTATTAAAAAATATATTTTTAGAATTCTACAATATTTTTTGGTACAGTGAAAATGTTCGTCTTTCCGTCCATAAATGTTTCGAAAATGGAGATTAAGGTGATATCCATATCATAATATTTAAATCTAATTTTTTTATAGGTCAAGAACTAAAAACAAAATAATATACATTTGGTATTTTAAGGCTATTTTTCTAGGTAATTCTAATGCCCGTCCTTCCGTCCATCTGTTAGTTAATTTTTGCAACCTTGACAATTCAAAATTGTTTATTTTTCGACTTAATATACTGACTTCGAATTTTATTTATTCGATAGATAAATAAATTTTTCGAAAATAGAGCCTAAATCAGGAGAGTTGGCGTCAACATTTTAGTATTTATTTTATTTTTTATTGACCAAGAAGTAAAATAATAATATACTTTTGGTATTTAAATTTTTTTAGAGAGAATTCTAATGTTCGCCCTACCCCCCATAAGTTTTGTAAATTTGACCATTTGAAATCGTTTATTTTTCGTCTCATTAAAGATATCGATTTCAGATTATCTTTATTCGATAGATAATTTGCAAAAATATTATCAAATCTATTAAAAAAGTGGGAATATATATGAAAAAGATTTGACCAAGATCTTTTTAATTTGAGATTGTTTGAAATTTTAAATGAAAATATCTCAAAGAATATATAAGAGAAATAACAAGCATGATTTTTTAAAGATTTATCAAGGGCTTTATGGATTGCAAATTGGGTAAGTAACAAAAAATTGCTGGTGATTAAAAATTTTCTATAACATAACATAAGTATCCTAAATTGAAGCTCTATAACTCCGTTCCTGAAGCGTATATAGGACCCACTTCTAAACTTAAAATGTTATTGTCCTTTGCTCTGCCTATGTGCAATTTCATGTAAATTCAAGTTAGATTTATTTCAATTCGGCTCCATTTTTTTGAAGGTGTGATAAAGCAAAGGATATATTTGTGATTAAAACCTGATTCAGCACAATAATAACATTGTTTAGGACAAAATAAATTTTACAAAAACTTGAAGGAATGTATACTAAAATACCTGAAGTTAATGGTTCCATTTTAAATTTTTATTTCAAAGTAGTTTTTATTTTAAATGCACACACATTTTTAAAAATTAAATTTTTTGTTCTTCTTCAAAATTTAAAAAAAAGTGTTTAACTTTGACAGCTTCTTACAAGAAAACAGCTCAACTTAATTTGAAAATTTTAATTGATGTTTATTTTTATTCGATATCCAACTTTGTTACAAAAATTCAATTAAACGCCACTTTTATGCTACTTTACCCCAACGTGTGTCTGTTGAAATGGCGTTTATAAACCCCACCGATAACTGTCATATATAATTTATATATCAAACGATCGTAAATCCTTTCGAAAATTTTGTTATTAAAATTCAGCCAGATCAGTTTATCAATGGCGGAGATATGCTTTAAACTCGCTTTTTAAACCTAGCTTTCGAGTTTATAAAATCTGTTTTTGTGTTTGTGGCAAAATAGTTTTGGAATTATTTTGAATTTCAGTTAAATATTAACTGAGATATTGGCTAAATGCATATTTGTAAAAACTATACATTTTTATTTGTATTTTTATTAAATCTCAGTTTTTTTAATTAAACAAATTCAATCATAACATAGAAAAAAATATTACCGTATTTTTTCAATTTACACAATTGTTTAAACTTTTATCAACATTTAATAAATATATTTAAGTAAATATAAATTTTGGTATGATTTTATTTCCTATACACATTTTTCATTCAATCATCTACTTGATTGATTTAATTAATTGATTAATTGGATATATTTTCTTTATTTTTCATTTTTTGCAATTGTTAGTAATCATTTTGGTGAGAGGTACAAATTTAAGCAAGTTTTTAATTGAATGAATTATTTTCATATATTTTTGTTAATTAGTGACCTTTTCTGTTGAACAACCGAATTAAAGGTTTAAAATTAATAATATATAAAAACACACAAACATGAATATTAAGCACTGTAATATGAATTTTTAAATGCGTAAGTATAAAAGCATACTTTAAGGAGAAAATTTTATTTCTCAAGAACATGATAAAGGGTATAAAAAATTCATGATAGCCGAATAAAATTTTTGTGTTTTTACTTTAAATTTCATTTTTAAATTTCCCTTATAAAATTGTTTTTCGATTGTAGCCTAATGGTCTCATATATCAATTTCAACTATTTACCTTGTTGGTTAACCCAAACATCCATAAACATATTTACAAAATCTTTTTATATTTTGGTTGGTTGCAACACGTGCTTTATTTCAATTGAATTCTTATTCATTTAAAAAAAAATTGTGTGTTTTTTTATTCTTTTTTTACTTTATGTTCTTTTTCATTTAAATTCCTATAAACCTTGCTTAATATAAAAGCAATAAAGAATGGTAGAGAGAGAATACATACATATATACATACATATATGCATATAACATATATATGCATAGAAGGTCAGAAGGCCATACCCATGCACAGTGGTTATGAAAGCAAAGAAATGTAAATAAAAATATATATTTAAAGGTAACTTATAATATGTTTAGTGAATTTTATTGTATGAATATTAAAATAAATTAGGATATTTTAATTAGCTGTATCGAATCAATACCATAGTAAATTTTATAACAAACGCACAGTGCTTTGCACCATAGACAAAAATCAAAATAACTTTTTTTTTTCAAATTGTATTAAGATATGTTATGTTTGGTTTGATATAATTTAAATGAACTTCTTTTTTGAAAAATTTAATGTTGTGGCTGCTAGAAGGCGCTAAAGTATGAAAATTTAATTGAAAAAGTGTCTTCTGATTTTCTATTTTAAAGAATTTTCAATGTTAATGTAATTTGTTTTGAAAGTATAAAAAATATAAAAATTATTTTGAAATTTGAAAACTGCTAAGGAATAAAAAATTATATATTTTACAATCAGATGGCGCTAATTAAGGACACCTCCTTTTATTTGTATAAAACAAAAAGTGTATGTTAGAATCAAATACTTCAAGATATATGGGAGGTAGGCGTGTTCTTGTTATAATATAAATAAACAACTTTAAACTCTCAAATAGCTAATCTATATTTAACTGCAATCATATTTCGATCAATTTTCGAATAGTAAATCCGTTTTTAATTCCAGAAACTATAGGAGCTAGGCATGTTATTTCTCCGATTAAGCAATAAATTAGCAGACTAATTTTAATGCCTTCTACAAATTTCAGACCAGTATTTTATTTTTAAATTAGCATTTTTTACTTTAAGATATATGGAATGAAATATTTCTTTCTTAGACGACAATTTCTTATACTTTTGTTACATCGTTTTATGGGAACAAAGTCATCTGGGGCTGTATATAACTAGGAGTACAGACTCTTAGTTCAGCTTACAATCACTTTCTGCCTGTTATATATAGCCTGGAACACCTTGAGTGGTTGGGATATTATACGTTCGTGCTAATGTTGGTGGATCACCTAAAAAAATGTCGGATTTCTAGTTTAAAGTGTACCATTTGATTCTGAAATAATGTCTAAGTTTGAATTAGTTTCTGAGTCAAATTAACGATGTCCGTCCATGAATCTGGATGACTGACCAGGTTAACTACCACCTTATGTGGTTCGGGTATTATGCGTTTAAGCTAATGTAGGTAGCCCAGAGAAAAAATTTTATTATCACTAGTATAAAATGTAAGGTACACTTAACCAATTTCTATATTTGAGTCATAATTACTTTCTGAGTCGAATTAACGATGTCCGTCCGTCCGTCTGTCTGGCTGGCTGGCTTTTCATGTTAACATTGTTATTTATAGCCTGCAACGCCTTAGGTGGTTGGGTATTATGGTGTTGACCCACAGAAAAAAATTAGGATTGCTAGTTTAAAGTATACTACACGATCCTGAACTAATTACTAAGTTTGACTCAGTATTAATTTCTGAGTCGAATTAACGATGTCCGTCCGTCTGTCTAACTGCCCTTCCATTCTAACATTGTTATTTGTAGCCTACAACACCTCAGGTGGTTAGGTATTATGGTGCCAAACCACAGAAAAAAATTAGGATTTCTATACTACACGATTCTGAACCAATTTCTTAGTTCGACTCAGAATTACTTTCTGAGTCGAATTAACGATATTCGTCCGTCTGTCTGTCTAGTTGACCACGATAACATTGTTATTTATACACTACACCTCCAAAAATGGTTGGGGCATTATGCGTTTGTTCTAATGTTGGTGGCCCTCAGAAAAGATTTTCGTATCTTTTGCTTAAAGGATATTATTCGATTCTGCCCTAATTCGCAAGTTTGACTTACTAGCACTTTCTGAGTCTTAGTAACGATGTCTGTCCTTCCGTCTGGTTGACAGTCTCCCATGTTAACCTTGCTAACAAACTACCAGTAATAATTTGAAAGATATCTTGATATCTTGGGGCAAATACAGTATCTATTAAGATTTGTTAAGATTTTTAATTATTTTATCTAAACCTCATACAAATGTCTTTACGCAATAGGTGTTTAACGATCACTAATGCCTTAAGGAAATTAAAAGAAGATCGGACTATAATTCTTTAAAAATCCCATAAAATCCCCTCCTCCAGAAATCATAATGATTGTCCTTAAACGACTATATCTTTTAAACATATTTTTGTCCCACACATATATATTTTTTCCATTATACATTTTTCTAAATTTGTTTCTTAAACATTTTTAACCTTTAACCACACTTTGCTATAATATTTTTCATAACCCTGTTCAATGTTTGCCTTCAATATTTACCTCTCAATCACTCAATACACCTAGTCTTGTTTACTGTTTGTATTTACTAAAGAATTCAGTCATTTGTTAACGTAATATTACATATATCCTTGCAACAATTTAAACAAAAATAACAAAAACAAGTAAATAGAGAAAAAAGAAATTGAATTGAATGAAGTGGCCTGCTTGCTGGCAGCCTGTATTTTTCTATGTTGAATTTTAGCCTGTTCTGCATAAAGGCAACAAACAAAGTCTCTCTATTTTTTATTTAATGTACATGAACTTAAGGTCTGTTTTGAGTAACTGAAGGGCAGGCAGGAAACTCAAACATATACATACATACACATATAACTTGTAAGTAAGTACTTAGAACATGTTAGTCCAACTGGTGGCAGTTGTATGTATAGTTGCATGTTTTTTAAATAGGAAAAATATTGTTGTTTTTATGAGTCACAATATGGCGCAGATTGATTTCCCCATAGACAACAGATTGTAAATAGATTCACACACACACAAACATACATACAATATAATTGTAGTCTAACAAAAGTTTAGTGTTGTAGATATGTATGTATATATAAATATATTCTATATTAATATTAAATACATGTAAATATGTTTTTATTAGCTTTTTAGTTTATATTTTTATTTCATATTTTAATGGGTGTGTTTGTTTCCTATATTAGTTATATAAGTACAAAAAAAAAAAAAAACATTGTAAGGATATAGAATATAAACACATTTGTTTTTGTTTGTGCTTTTGTTAGTCAATTTGGTTTTTAATATACCGAAGTTTAATTTAATTGAATATTTTATGTATATTTTGTATTTACTTTGCTAAAATGTTGTAGTCAAGTTATATTAAAATTTTATCAGAGTATATAATCTTGTCAGAATAAAATATATTCACACTTTAAATTATGATCAATGTGAATTAATAGTATAGTTAGAATGTTATACATACTATTATATACACCTATTATGGACTATATTCCAATAAGTTAGACTATAGTCTAGATAGACTATTGGCTAGTCGGACTGAAGCATCGAAAGCTTATAAAGTCTAGTCAGTATATTCAGATTATAGTTAGACTATATGCTGGTCGGATTATAGTCTAGTCAGGCTATACTCTATTCAAACAATAGTTTAGTCAGACTATATCAAAGTCCTCTCAGACTATGGTATAGTCTAGTCACTATAACATATTCTAGTCAGACTAGAGTATTTTCTAGTCAGACTATTGTAAAGCTTTGTCAGTCTAGTCAAATTGTCTGACTATAGTATAGTGTAGTCAGACTATAGTATAGTATGGTCAGACTAAAGTTTAATCCCGTTAGACTATAGCAGAGTCTAGCCAGACTACATTAAAGTATGGTCAACTTTTTACAGTCTAGTCAGACTACTGCATTGTCTGGTCAGACCATTGTATAATCCAGTCAGACTATGGCATAGTTTGGTTAGACTATAGTATAGTCTGGCAGAATATATTATAGTCTGGTCAGACTTTAGTATAGTCTAGTCAGACTATATAGTACAATCTGATCAGGCTATAAGATAGTCTAGTCAGACTATAGACGGACTGCTGCATAGGCTAATGAGGCTATGGTATTGTGTAGTCAGACTGCAGTATAGTCCAGTCAGACTATAGTAATGATTTAGCCAGACTATATTATAGTCTGAGCAAACTATAATTTAGACAGAATGTAGTATAGTCTAGTCAGGCTATAGTATAGTCTAGTCAGACTATAGTATAGTCTAGTCAGACTATAGTATAGTCTAGTCAGACTATAGTATAGTCTAGTCAGGCTAGAGTATAGTCTAGTCAGACTAGAGTATAGTCTAGTCAGACTTTAGTAAAGTCTAGTCAGACTATATTATAGTCCACTTTTAGTATAGTAAGAATATATTACAGTCTGGGCGGACTACAGCATATTATGGTGAATATTTAGTATAGTCAGACTATATTATAGTCTAGGAAGACTATAGTATCACCTACTCAGACTATATTATGTTCTGTGCGGACTATAATGTAGTCAGGGTAGACTATATTATAATCTGGAAAGAATATATATAGTCTGGGTAGACTCTAGTACTGTTTGGTCAGACTTTAGCAAAGTCTAGTCAGACTATATTAGTATAGTCTGGTCAGAATATAAGATAGTCTAGTCAGTTTATAAGATAGACTGCAGTGTAGTATAGTGAGACTATGGTATTGTCTGCTGAGAATTTAGTATAATCCAGTCGGACTATGGTATAGCCTAGACAGTCTATATTATAGTCTGGGCGGACTATAATTTAGTCAGACTATACTATAGTCTGACTAGGCTATAGTATAGTCTATTAAGTATAGCCAAGTCTGACTATAGTATAGTCTAGTTAGGCTATAGTATAGTCTAGTCAGACTATATTATAGTCTGGGCGAACTATAGTATAGTCTGGTCATACAATATTATAGAGTGGGCAGACTATGCTAGTCTAGTTAGACTATATTATAATCTGGACGGACTATAGTGTAGTCAGCCTATAGTATAGTCTAGTCAGACTATAGTATAGCCTAGTCACACTATAGTATAGCCTAGTCAGGCTATAGTTTAGTATAGTCTAGTTAGTTCAGACTATAAAATAGTCTAGTCTAGTCAAATTTTAATCTACTTACTTAAGTCTAGACAAACGTTAATCTATTGATATTCTGATTATGTTGAACATATAGTTTAGTCCGCATATAGCCTAATCATATTACATCTCATTATGATTTTCTCTTAAAGTTCCTGCTTCAACTACTTTATATTATATTCTCTGTAAAAGGAAACCAATCTTTATTACTCGAAATGGAAATTAAATTTAAATAGTCCCAGTTTTATTGCCGTATTCACCTCTTCCCCTTCACAATAATTTTACTTACAAGTGTCATTAAAAAGTCAAGTTAACTATTTTAAAGCTAATTACTATTTCAAATATAACTTGTATGTCAATAAAATGCGGTTGGCCTATTGCTAATTAGTATTAAATAAATCACATTTACTACCTCCGCCAACCCTTTGTCTGCCCATAACCAAATAACAATCTGTTACCAGAAACCACACATACCAACACAATTCCTGCTGCAGGTTCCAGTAATTTCTTTTTAATATTTCAACTCAATTTGTTTTTTGTTTTTATCAAACAAAACATTGATTTAAGTAGAACGAACAAGACCATTTAAACCGAAAGAATGTTGATGTTGTTGATATTAAGTTTGAATCAATTGGACTGTAAACCTAGAATATTTTTATGGCAATTACCTGTAATGAAAAAAAAACGAGAAAAAAATAAAATTAAATGAGGTTTTAATTGTTTGATATTGGAAATTGACATTTAATTAAAATTGTATATAATTGAGGAGAAGAAAATGTTGTTATTAAAAAGAAAAAAAAAAAAAGATTTCTGATGAATTTGAGATTTCTTAAGTTATTTGCTTTTATAGTGGAAATCACTGTTGGTAGTTTTAATAGTAATAATTATTATTTAATTAAAGCTTATTGCTTTTCAATATGTATAAGTGTATATGTAGGAAAGTTATGTATATATGTGTGAATTTTCCTATATATGAAAGACACATTATGTTAATGATTCTTAATACTTTTGAGTATTAATTTTATATTTATTGAATGGGAAAAATATTAATCATTCATTATTGGTTACTTATAAAAATAGTCAGGTATTTTCTGTTTAAATTTAAGTTAAAAAAAGAGCAAATATTTTCAATTATTATAATATGTTTCATAAGAGTTTTTTTTAGTCAAAAGTTATAAATATAAATAATAAAAAAATAAATATAAATAATTTAGAATTAATTAAATTTAAAATTATAATTATTTTGTGAAATTATTTAAGAATTTTGTTTTATTTTTTTTAAAGTAAATTTTTTTGTATATTTTTTTTGTTTTTAACAAAAACATTAAACATTGTAGAGATCTTTAAAAACCAATTTTAATATTTTTTTCTTATTTAAATATGTTTTTAAAATAAAATACCTTTTCAACAATTGATGGTCATTTAAAAATGTTCAAAGGTTTGTTTATCATGTTGTTTACCTTGACAACTTCAAAAGAAGTAGGATCAAATAAGAATTTCCTTATAATCATGAATAGCTTGAAGTGTTTAAATAAGTAATTATATTGTGTCATAAAAATAATCAGTATGATTTTCGAAAATAATAGATACAGCCCAGGGTTGGGAAATGAAAATATTTTTAGGTAATAGGATAAATTTAAAATAGTACTTTTTTCATACTCAAAGTAATAAAGCGCTGTTCAGTTATAATTTGGACGCATAAAATTGTTAATAATTTTTGATTGAAACGAAAGAAGTAAATGTTTTATATTAAAAATGAAAAATTGTTTATTATTGTTTAAAATTATAATTAAAAAGAAAATTACATTTCTTTATTTCGAATGAAATTTCTTGCATGTTTCTTTATGCTTTGCATTAAATTCTGCACAACTTTCCTTTGAACTAAAGCAGCATATTTATACCAGGCTGCTCTCATAGAATCCCTATTTTTAATAACCTTGGTACTCTTCTTCAATTTAGATTTAAAAATAGCCCAAAATTTTTGAATTAAGCGAAGTTGTGGACAATCCACCCAGAACTTAGTCGGCCATTTTTGTAAACATTCCTTTGTATAAATTTCTGACGCCATTGAAAAGGATGTGACAAAATTCTTGCTCTTCAACCCGCAGCTGCAAATTGCTTGGCAAATCAGAATCTTTTTACCAAATTTATCCATTTTCATGTACCTCATTTTTTCGGCTACCTTTCCACGGTTGGATGAAACATAAAATTTTTGGTCTGGTATTTTGTCGTCCATTACAATGCAACCGCTAAATTTGGTTAATATATTACTATATAAAAATCTGGTACGTTTCTTTGCTACTGACACTTGCTTTTCTGTTCTGTTTGGGTATTTAATAGTTCGCTATGCTTTTAATCTAGAATTTACGCGTATTCTTCGTATAGTACTTCTTCTAGCATCAGATAATCCAGGATTATTTTTCATTGACATTGTCTCCAATTTGTTTGTTTCTTATACCTGTTTATTTTACATATGTTTTTTTTTCTTTCTATAGTCAAGGTTTCTTCATATCTTTTTAAAAACACTACACACCGTACTCTTTGCAATTTTAAGCGAATTTGCTATCTTAGAACGAGACCAAGTCGGATTTTCACTAAATTTGTGCAGAATTTTTTCCATCGCGTGTATTTTCTTTAAACCTCAACAGAATCGAATGAAATTTTTGACATATANNTGTTTTATCAAACAAACAAATAATTATGTTGTTGTATATATAGATCATAAATGTTAATAATGGAAAAATAATAAATAATGATTAATGATAATTCATAAATGTTCAAAGAATGTTTTACTAAATTATAAAATACAAATATTCACATAAATAAATTCAATTAAATATTAAATTCGAACTTATTTGCATTATCTTATGATAAATATTAGGGTTATCGATTATTCGACTTTCTCGAATATTTCGAATACTTGGTATTTTGAAAAAAACCGGTTGCACTTTTTGAAATTCAGAAAAACCGGTTGGTTTTTTGCAGAAGTTAATATTTCTATAAAAAACTATATTTCTTAAAAAGAAAAATCAATAAATTATATATATTTTCACAGAAAAAAGTCACCAATTAACAAATATATATATATGAAAATAATTCATTTAATTAAAAACTTACTCAAATTTGCAACTCTCGCCAAAATGATTTTATCAATTACTAAAAACTATAAAAAAAAAAACAAAACAGAAAAAAATTCCCAATTAATAAATTAATTAAATCAATCAAGTAGATGATTGAATGAATTAAAAATGTGTGAAGGAAAAAAGTTCGTACCAAAATTTATTTTCTATTTTATTTTTTCTTGAACATATTTATTAAATTTTTATGCAAAATTAAAAAATTGAGTTAATTTAAAAAAGACGGTAATAATTTTTTCTGCGATTCAAGTTAAAATTCAATAAATACTATTATTTTTATAAATGTGTACTAAATTATAGGAAACTTGTCACAATTGTACCGTCTTTAGTTTAAACTTTTTAAATACGTCTTTAAAAAACCATAATTAGTTAAACAAATTTAAATGGGATGTAAAAACATGGCATAAATCAACGGAAGTATAGGTTTTAAAATAATTTTGATACTGATTCAGGAGTACTTTTCACAGAAAAAATTATGACCCAAATTTTTTCAATTATCATAGTTGCATGATTTTATGTTAAAAAATTAATTGATTTAAACAATTGTTAATTGGTTATATTTTTTTTTTCGAAAGACATATAAAAGTTTGACATTTGTTAAAAGAATTTTTAATAAAAAATATTGAGAAAAAATTTATCAAATTTTCCTTAACGGTCTATTAAAACTTAT